>CM035411.1:113677743-113785243 GCA_020310875.1 Ceratopteris richardii
ATTATGATACTTCTTTGGTCACCAAGCACTCAATGTACATTGCAAAGGATTCAACCAATGAAGAGCCTACCACATTTGAAGAAGCACAAAGCAAGAAAGCTTGGAGAGATGCAATGGATGAAGAAATGGAAGCCTTGAAGGAGAATGACACTTGGGAGCTTGTACCTAACAAACCATATATGAAGGTAATTGGATCTCGATGGATATACAAAATCAAGAGGAATCTATATGGAAGTATAAATAGAAATAAAGCAAGGTTAGTTGCTAAAGTTTTGCTCAAACCCATGGTATTGATTATGAGGAGAATTTTTCTCCTGTTGCAAAAATGCCTACAATTAGGGTTCTCATTAGTCTTACTGCATCTAGAAATTGGAAGCTCTATCAACTTGATGTAAAGAATGCTTTCTTAAATGGATGGATTTCTGAGAAAGTGTATATGGCACAACCTCCTAGATATGAGGATGCACATCATCCTAACTATGTATGAAAATGAAAGAAAGCCTTGTATGGATTGAAGCACGCTCCAAGAGCTTGGAATTTTAGATTGGTGACTTATTTGTAGGACCAAGGATTCAAAGCTAGCAAGGTGGATACCTCTTTGTTCATAAAGAGGAATGGATTTGAGTGATCTATCTATGTGTGTATGTTAAAGATATTATCATCACAGGCAATGATCTTGAAGGAAACAAACAGCCAAAGAATCAAATGAAGGAGGAGTTCAAAATAAGTGATCTTGGACCACTCACTTATTTTCTTGGATTGGAGTTAATCTACACAGGTTCAGGTATATACATCACACAAAGGAAGTATGTGCATGACATGCTCATAAAGTTCAATAGAAAACACCAAGTGTGCAAGTACACCTATGGAGCAAAATCATAAGCTTAGTGCTTATAAAGGAGAGCCAATTGAAGACATCACAAGCTATCAAAGCTTGGCTGAAAGTTTGAACTATTCAACACTCACAAGGGTGGATATATGCTATAGTGTTAGCATATTGAGTCAGTTTATGCATAAGCCAAGAAGACCACATATGGAGGTCGCCAAGAGAGTCCTCAAGTATCTAAAGGGGACCATGAATGAAGGTTTCTTTTATCCATTTACTTCAGATATTGAGCTAAAAGCCTACTCAGATGTGGATTGGGCTGGATCTAGAGATGATAGAAGAAGCACATCCGAATATGTATCATTTGCAGGTTCAAAAATCATTTTTTAGTCATCCAAGAAGCAACCAACAGTGGCATTATCTTCTACTGAAGTTGAATATAGAGGTTTGGCTAATGCAACTCAAGAAAATATGTGGTTAAAATCTTTTGATACACATCTTGGATTTCATTCTTCAACACCTCACATTTTTGGTGACAACACAAGCTCACTACATCTTGCAGCTAATCTGGTACACCATGCTAGAACCAAGTATATTGAAATCCACTACCATTATGTAAGGGAGAAGCTAATGAGAAAGGATATTCAACTATCCTACGCCTCTACAGATATACAATGTGCAGACATGTTGACTAAAGCTCTTGATGGTACAAAATTGAGTAGATTCAAGATTTGCTTGCAGGAAATCAAGGACAATTGAAGACTTATTTGGAGGCCAAACATGTTAGGATTGAGGCGGAGCTGTTGGTGCATTTTAGCCAAGCCTACATGCTTGATATGATTTGATTTATGTTCATTTGTAGTCATATGTGTAGACATATGAACACCTCTTGTAAAAGAGTATATTTTATCTATTGTAATTGTGAAAGAAAGAATGGCTTAAGTCATCCATGATGTAAAAAGGAAATTTGTGGCTCTAACTACCTAAAACCATGAATCCATCAGCTAAGAGAATATCTCCTAATTCTTAGCATCACTTTTAGGTGAAGCTATTTGAATTCAAATTCAAAACTACCTCCAAAAGTAGCTATAAAAAGGGCAAGAAGAAAGTCTTCATTAGAGAGCTTGATTCATGCCCACCTCATGTTCATTTGTAGAGATTGAAGCGTTCACTCCATAGCTCTATAATTCTACTCCCATTGTGCAAGTATTCATTGTCAGTCTCGTTGTAATTATATGTGAATCTATACATTCATCATTTACTTCTCTGTTTTATACTCTTGCTATACTCACTCAAAACAGTAAATTTAGAAGCACATATGTCGGGGAATATGTAATATTTTTCAGATTTTTAAAGTGTATTGAATTTTTCTCTAAATCTAGATTATGCTTACAAAGTTTTAGCATCATTGGATTTACTGTTTGTGAGAAATCTATGTTTTTTTGCTCACTGGTCAAATCTCTATAGAGCCCTGAAAATGGTGGGAGTGTTCCAGATTTTGCTAAATCTTTTTCTCATTGTATTTTAACTTGGATTAGCAAGCTATCTAAGTCTATTTTATATGTCCAAAATGAAGTTTTCTAATTCCTATGAGATTGAGAGCACTACTCATTTTTTTGAGTAGGTGTATGTACAAAAATAGCAACTTTTGAGAGCTAGCCATTTTGCAACTAGTCCGTCATGACTCAAACTTTTGATATACTTTTTCCAAAACACTTGGGTGATTTTTTTGCGGATTTAGGAAGCTCAAAGGGTCCTAAACAACTTTGAAGTCTCAGTTGGCTGGTGTTTGGCTGGTTGTAGCAGCACCAACTCATCTTTGGATTGCATCCAACATCTCTCTTTACAAAACACACACATACATGCATGTATGTATGTATGTATATATATCTTCATTGTGCTTGCTTCGCATATGTGATTGGATATATATATATATATATATATATATATATATATATATATATATATATATATATATATATATATATATATATATATATATATATATGTGTGTGTGTGTGTGTGTGTGTGTGTGTGTGTGTGTGTGTGTATGTATGTATATATATCTTCATTGTGCTTGCTTCACATATGTGATTGGGTTGATCCCGTCTTGAAGATATGTAATGATGTGGGTCTTAGCATCTTAAATAACTATAAAACCTTTATTGCTAGGAGTATATAGTCTATAACATTTTTTATTAAGGTCATAGGCTAAAAATACGCACTTGTCTACCTTAGGGTCTACTTTACATCTTATTTGAGATGGTATATGTGCATATGAAATGCACTCAAATATGCAACAATGATCCAAGCTTGGTATCCTTCCATTCAAATCTTCATAAGGGGTCATACCATCCAAGGCCTTTGAAGGTAATCTATTTATCATGTATGTGGAAGTAAATATTAACTTTGCCCACAAATAATTTGGTAGCCTTTTTTCATTCAACATGGACTTTTTTGCCTCAATAATGGTCCTATTCCTTCTCTTTATTAATCCATTCTCTTTAGGAGTGTACTTGGTAGTAATATCTCTCTTGATTCCTCTATCTTGGAGGTAGGAATCAAATGCGTGGGAGAAAATTCTCCCCTTCCATTAGACCTTAGTCTCTTTAGGTTATTACTTGTTTGATTTTCTGTTACGAGTACTGTCCATGTGAAAGGCCAAATGGGTGCCAGAAACTTTTGTACATGTTCCTTAATAAAACATATAGTGGTCTGGTCAACCACAAATTGTAAGTTTGATGAGATTTGTAACACCTATGAAATCTATCTTTGTGCTTCTTGTGTACTGTGTTTTTCTACATATTTTTAGCCTCTGTGCATACTATTGTATGTGGTGCCTTGAGATTGGTTTTTCTACTCCAAGGGTATCATCGTGGAGCTCTCAAGAAGGAGAGTTCAGTATGGTGCATCATCCTCAAAATGCTTCAATGGGATCATAGCATTTTGATGCGATGCTTTGTTCCTTTTGTACGAGCGAAGTGAGCACCAGCCCACCCACCCAAGGCTTTCTCCAAGGATTATGACTAAGGCAGCAACCAAGGCATGAACCTTGGCATATCTTGTCATCCGAGTCACCAAAGTCGCCATTGGCGTCATTGGCTGCACGTGAGGAAGGACCTCAACTATCATGGAAGACAGAGGTTCCAGGCACTTCTCAAGAGGTCACCCATCCTAGTTTGTTCCCTCTGGAGCTCGCTTAACCAACAAGCTCTCTTTCCACTAAGCTGCACCCTTGTGGTGTTTGAAGAAGGGGATATACTAAGGTTCAGATTACCTTGAACATGTTTGGTTCCCTCAAAGCTTCATTCTTTGCTTTCAAAGCCTGTTCATTAGGGAAAAAAATGAACCCTGCATGGGCCTTTTGGATTAAGGAGTGATTAGTGATGGACCAATGAGAGGAGGGTGGTGGACATAGTCTATAGCCTATAAATCACTAGGTTGAAGGGGGATGAGGGGACAAGATTCCCCTATGTTTAAGTTTTGCCTCTATAGAGAGAAAGGAATCTCGTAACTTACCTCAGCCCAAAAATTCAAAATTTCCAAAAAGTTATAAAACTCATCATAGCACCATTTAATGGTCCCCCAACCACTTTTTATGATCAAAAGTGCTATTTTTGAGTTCTAAATCAAAATCCGTGCATGAACTGAACTGAAAAAAGTGATTTTTTAAAAAATAACTCAAAATGCAACTTTCTCCCTCCAAAACCTCACATTTTCATACCCATGTCCCAAAAAGTCATCTCTTTCCACTACTTTCTCTCCCTAATACACCATTGCAACTCCTATGTCTCCATTTCTTTCTCTTTGCATCTTCTTCTTTGAATTCCTACTGTCACTTCCATAGCCTGAACTCCAATGGAGAAACCTAAATCTCATAGATATCCAAAAGATGAGGTTATCGCGATAAAATGTCACAATATCAAGGCTACAGAAGGAATTTGGTTAGGACATGAGTTCTACAAAGGTGCATGGGTGAACATGCAACCCTCTGGTGTTGGTCCCCACCATGTAAGAGATCATGGAAACTTGGATCTTCATTGGAAAGGGAAGTTATTAGGCTTCAAAAAGCTCAAAAATGGTGAAACTGTTGCCATTGTACAACATGTTTTCACAATGTCAAGCATGAAATTGGAAAACTCAAACAAAATGAGATATCCTATCAACTATAAGTATTACTCATTGAGTTTTGTCCAAATTTCATAATATACCTAGCTAAGTTGTGTAATTTTTTGTTGTAGACATATTTCCTTCTAGCTTGGTGGAAGAACAACCACTTCATAGTCTTACAGGTACTTTCCAAGCATTGCATGCAGATGTTGGATCGATAGTCTTTCCACAAGCCCGTCTTGCTCAGCTATTACGGGAGAGAGTTTTTATTTACACACATACATATGTTGTACTCTCTTCATCAAATGATTTTGGCAGGTTAGAGAAGATTAATGTAGATTCTCTTTTAAAGCACGAGTGGCCGCAACCTAATGTATGGATATTAACATCTTTGAAGCATAAGATGGTGATGGACATACAAAACTCTTTGAAATTTACAAGAGTTTCAAAATCTATAGGATTACATTAGTGTGTTCTTGTTCATTGTTTTGTACATTTATTTCAGATATTCACAATTCTAGAGACTTCAACAATGTTCATGTTAAAAGATATCACGTATGAGCAGGTAGAGGGTTTACTAGGTGAAAATTGGGAACTTGTAGAAGGATGCACCAAAGGGGATAGATACCTTTGTAAAATTGGTGCAACAGGCATAGGATTTTGATACTTGAAACATCGTACTTCATTGTACATTAGATTCTATTATGATCGTTAGATGTGCAAACTTGGTGAATGGATACCATTACAAAGTTCTGAGGGTTTTTTAATTTCATTTGAAATTAAGATAAATCTACCCAACAACGAAATGGAAGTTATTTTAGTAAATCATCATTGGACTCTTGCCAACGTGAGAGAACATCTAGTAATCATGGGATTTGAGGATGTGGATCAATCAAAGTTCAGAATACAAGGGCATAAGGTAAATTGCATATGGTATTTTTTCTTTTGTTAATACAAATTCTTATACTCAAATATGTTATTTTAGTATTTTCTATTTGTCTACAGATTTGTAAGAGGTTGGAGGATAAAATTAAAGTCCTTCTTGAATGGAGTGTGGATGGAACTCAACTTTCATTGTCATAGCTCAAGAACTACTTGAGTGCTAGAGTGTACACACAACCTATGTTCCATTTATAATCCTTCGTCTGCAACAATGTATTTAACATGCAAGACATGTAGCATGTAAAATTTTTTGATCTCAATATGATGTACAATTTGCCAAATCTTTGATTTTTCCAATGGCAATTTATTATAATTTTAAAGTTCTGAGAATTTATTTTTTCTATTGTGTAGATGTGGTGTATCTTATTCTGGTTAATGATTCTGTTCAATCTTTTTTATGAGCCAAAGTTTTTTTTTGAGAGTTCTGTGCATGATTGTTTTATTTGACGATATCAGTTTTAGTTTTAAAATGGGTCCCACTCACTTTAAAATTTTGTAACTACTATAAAAGCAACACTTATTCTCTCATTTCTCACTTTTGCAACCAAGAAGAGCTAGAAGCACTCACAGAGCACGCACACAAGCTAGTATCACGCGCAATGGCTATCGCAACCTCCAGTACCCTGCAACCCAAATGTCCACGTGAACTCTTCAATGAGTTCTTGGAATCAACTGAGTTCAAAGGTCAAAAACACTTGTATGACCTATTGTCTAGAGTCCCTGATCTAGACAAAACAATTCAACTGAACTCTCATGTGCTCGAGGAAATCATAGAGTTCCTTGAGTACTACATCTTGTGTTACTCTATAGAAATACCACCTTATGAGGGTAAATGGGTCCCATCTGACCTTTTACTCTACATACACAAAGGTGATGAAGCCTTCCTGAAGCGCCTTAAGCGCTTCATGGCAATTGTTGAAACTGCAGGGCACTTATTAGATGACTTTGTGCCATTAGTAAAAAAGAAAACTTAACAAAAAGAAGAGGATGGGTACAAAGTACCTTTCCTACATTGCAACAACATATTTTATCATTAATGAGGAGCGCGAACCTACACCTGTTGAACTCCCCAACCTTGTCACTGGGGGTTTTGTTAAGGAGAAGAATGAGCCTCAACCAGATGCCATAAATTTTGCCAAAGAGAGCATTACAATCCACCAAGAATTTCTTGGTGGTGTTGAGGACAAACTACGTGAGCAATCAAGCATGGAGGAGGCCCCCCCCTTCAAATCTCAACCCCTCTGAGCCCCACATTACTAGAGGTGGAACTTGAATAACTCTCCATCATCGTTGTGGATGGAGAGGAATTTATTTTTCTTCATGACATTGAGAAGGCATTCGGTCTACGTCTAGATGAATGCTTGAGTATTTTCTCCACAATGTCAGATGTTCCGCTTGACAACACATCTGACATACTTGAAAAGAAGGCAATCCCACTTGGGGATGTTACATCTTACTATGTATATTGAGCACTTACACAATATGCATGCTTATGTGGATACCACTTATCTATGTCCATGTGCTCATTGATATAGCAGTTACTTTTTTGCATAAAGCAAGAGGGTCGTGGTGAGGTTTTTCTTAATTGGGAGACACCCAGATGTTGGGGTCTCTTTGGTGATGGAGGTGGAAGACTTACCCAGCCTAACCATAGGAGATGTATGCTAGTTGTTCATAGGTGCTTCATAAGCCAAGTTGGCTTCTTTTAGTTAACTGATTATTTGTAGTAGAGTCAGTGATTGCCTATGCACGTTTACATGAAAGTAATTGCAATTTTATGAGCATTTGACACTCTTTATATGCTCATTTTGCAGAGAAGACTCTGGCAAAAGTTTTCTTGATTTTTTTTTGTCAACCATATAGTGGTCGATTTACTCCTTGATACACTTATTAGTGTGAGCATATATATTCTCACAAAATCCTTTTGGTTGGTCATTACTGTTCATTAATCCATTTCTCTGAGGAGACTCTACTAATTTTTCCCAAAATTTAACACTTGGTCATCCTTTTTCAGCCTTAGTGGTGTTTGGAATCTTCTAACTCCATTATCAATCTGGTTAGTTCTGGATCATCATGGTATGAGAGATATCAGGCACATATGGTGGATCGGGGTCTAGTGCCACTATTCCCAGAAGGAGCTATTACTTGCAAGGAAAAAACCATTTTGAGATCCAAAAATTTGATGGCACAAACTTTTCTCTATGGAAGAATTAGATTAAAGATGTGCTAATTTAGAGGAGTGTTGGCAGTAGCCTTGGTACACCAGGACGTACAAGACACGAAAGTCAAAGAAGGGAGTCAGAGCGAAGGGACAGCACAAGCAAACAGGGCAGTCAAAGAAGATCTGGCAAGTAGGCCAATATTTTTTCAAGACATTAATGCAAATCAAAGAGATGGACATGCAGGAAGGAAGAGCAAGTAGGGAGCTCGAAGATATGTATGGCAGAGCACTAGAAGAAATCCCTACAACAACAGTGATTTTTGTCACTAACAATCATTGTAAATATCATTTCACCTTTTTGTAGCTCCATTTTGTGCAAGCCAAGGAGTCCTTGAGCTTGAGGAGCCTTAGAAGTAGTTGCGTACCAATTTTCGTATTTTTTAGATCTCGTTTGAGCCCCCAAATAAGCCCTGGAACCTAATTTTTAATTAGGCCGGACACTAGGTCTGGACAGGACCAGAAGCTAGTCAAAAACTATAAAAAGGGCTAGAGAGCTCATTTTTGAGGTTAGATTGTAATTGAAACGAACTTGTAAGAGCATTTTGAAAGTAATCTAAAAGCTCCTTTGATTCTCACTCTTTGTCTCGCCGTGTGTGCGCGTGTGTGTGTATGTGTGTGCATGCTAGTGTGCTTCTCACTCACGCACTTGTGCCGCCACTTGCTCGAGGTCTTCATACCATCCTCACGTCTTCCCGGATTGACATTAAAGGAGGTGCTACTCATCATTGAGCTACACCAAATTTTGGCGCCGTTGCCGGGGATCGAGCTTTGAGGACGAGCGTGTGATGGTAAGACGTAGAGTTGACGCGTTGGAGTTGTAGGTATTTTCTTCACTTTCATCGAATTTCTTTTACTTTCTTCACCATCATCATCACCATCTCCCACGTCCATCTCCATCATCGCGAAAATTTCAGTTTTTTGACCATATCCCCATCTCCACCTCATTCCCCTCATTTCACTTGTGAGAGAGAGCGAGAGAGCGAATTTGCATGTGCTGTTTTTTGCATGTTTTGTGAGCATTCTGCAGGTACAGGCCGCATCATCATCCCCAGCACCCTGCGCAGGTACGGAATTCTGAGTAACTGTCTGTGTGTCGCCGAGCTCTGTCAATCGCGACCGACTGAAAAATTGTTCTAATTGCTAAAGAAAGTGCATATCCATGACCTACAGGCCTAGAGCTTCCCAAAAATGTGTTTAGTTTTGTGAAATTCCACAGATTTCTGTCAATCGTGATCGCTCTGTCAATCGCGATCGACAAACCACGACGGACAGACCTGTCAATCGCGATCGACACGTCAATCGCGACCGACAGCCCACGACGGCTCTGTCAATCGCGACCGACAGAGTCAACGACCGATTGACCACGACCGACTGACCATACGCGTGACACGTGTCAATCGCGATCGAGCCATCCATCGCGATCGACTCATCAATCGCGACCGACACAGTCAACGACGGTTTGACCACGACGGACAGACCACGACGCCTCTGTCAATCGCGACCGACACAGTCAACGACTGTTTGACCACGATCGACAGACCCTCGCGATCGACCTGTCAATCGCGATCGACTCATCAATCGCGACCGACAGAGTCAACGACGCTTTGACCACGATTGTTTGACTTTTCGGCCACGTGTCAATCGCGACTGACCAGTCAATCGCGATCGACACGTCGATCGCGACTGACCTGTCAATCGCGACCGACAGACTTTGCGAACGCGTTAGAAGGGCAAATTAGGTCAAATTTTTAAGGCAAAGTGATTGGTCTAAATTGTGATTAAGTGTGGGACAAACTCTAGGGTGTAGTATTGCATTGTTAGGCCGTGCCACAAGCTACTCGAGTATTCCTGTTTGACTGTTAGCTTGTATTGAATCCTGATTTAACTCCCTAAACCCTGAACAGTCCTAACTTTTTCATACGAAATCCAATTTTTGAGCTCTTGGGCTTGTTGGAAAGCTCGTGGCATATACTACACGCCCTCAACTGTTTTTTATAAAGATAATGCATTGATTTTCAGAGAGGGTAATTTGAAGTTGACCATACCCAGGGGGATCAAAGTCAGGGGTCTTTAGAATTATTTTCCTAAAAGTCACAATGCAAATGTGTGTTTGTGTTACATGAATGAAAGTGGTAGGTTGTGTCCTTTGAATCTAAGCATTGAGCTAACCGTGGATCTCTTATAGGTCCATTGAGAGCAACTGAGAGCGTACAAAGCAAGGTTTCTTTGCAAGCTTGAGAACCGGGTTCTTGAGCACCATAAAGCAAGGGATCAACAAGTAAGGTTGGATTATTCTCAACTCCCTCTGTCATTTCCTAGCTCAAGCTAAGAACGAGTAGAGATAGGAGTAAGCCAGGGCGACGATAGGCAGTTATCAAGTTGAAGACTATCTAAAAACTCAAGTTCAAGCTAAAAACTGAGTTACTGTACTGTCGATAACATAAAGGAAAAGAACCTAACGTGGAGCGATCAATCTGAAAGCACGAAGAACATTCAAGTATTCCTGACGACGTGATATCAGACAAGACCATAAACACAATAATTAACTAAAAAGAATCAAGTGACTGGTACCAATTGATTGACAACGAGGTTGTACTCTGGAAAAAAGTGGGTTAATCAGTTAGGCATATGAACCTTAGATCAGGACGACATTTAGCAAGGGAAAGACAAAGCCTTAGGTCTTCAGAGGCTAGTGTCAATCACACTGCAAGGTCTTGGGCCCAGCAGTTGAGCCACCACTCTCACTACCCCAGCTCTGATACCAGTGAATCAGGGATGTCTCAAGGCATGGACAGACCTACGGGAAGTTCAGGAGTGCCTTACCTATACAGGGTAGAAGGCCCTTACAAAACGCAGCTGGAGTACCTTAGGACCAACCGACTAGGTGCTAGCATCTATGAGGACGGCCTAGGAAGATCTGTGGTCCAGATTAAAAACCCTGACCAATCCATAGGACTAGAACACCCAGCTGTCAAGTTTGAAAATGGTGCATACCTGGACAAAGAAGGAACTATATATGTAGTCACTAGTCACCCTGATAGGACAGATGACTTCGGGAATGTAATCTCAGAAGCGGACTTAGGTGACCTAGAACAAGGGAACATGGATGCGGAACCTAGAACCCCTCGAGGTAAATCAGTTCTCACTAGGATTATCACGCCTGAATGGGTCCCCCAAGACAACAAGAGCATAGAGTTGCTTCTCAATCGAGAAACTGATGAAGCCTTTTGGAGGTATAAGCCTAATCAGCCAACAGACATAGGAAATATCATGATCTATGAGCTTAAGGATCCGGATAGCCCAGGCAGAGTGACCTACTTAGATCATGCTTCAGAACGGATCTTTGTGGTGACAGAAAATGATAGGCATGCCTACACTTGGAAGGGTGAATTTATTTTCCCCCAACCAAGATCAAATGTATCCTATGGTCACCCTGGGGCTGGAACTTCCCAAGCTCATGGTACGCAAAGAGACAGAAGTAGAGATAGACCGGAAGTAAGTTTTGCCAATTCAATGGGCAGAGAAAGAACGAGAACGGAGACAAATAGGGTAGAACCTGAGATGCATAGAGCCCACAGGAACCAAAGAAATGTAGACGGATTCCCTCTGCCGAGGCCTAGGGAGCACACAAGAACTTTGAGACCCACCCAGCTAGTTAAGTCCATGAAGAATTACTTTGACGGCACAGGAGATCCCTATGATCATGTGGCAGAGTTCAAGCAAGTCTTGAGAGCTGAACAAGTGGAAGATCTGTTCACGCAGTACAATGCCTTCGGTCTAACCCTTAGGAACACGGCACTTACATGGTTTCAGCCATTAGATGAGCGTCAGTTCAGGAGCATAGACCAACTCCTAGAGGCATTCATTGTAGAGTTCTCTAAGAGCGGCATAAGACACAATACCTCCTCATTGATCCACAGCTTCAAACAGACCCCCCAGGAGACTGTCAGATTGGCCGGAAGAAGATTTAGACAATAGCTGGAAAGGTGCCCTATTTCGGAGCTACCCACATCTGCTAAACAGGTAGCCTTATTCCTGGATGGATTGTTGAGTACGAAATTGAGATCTTATGTGTATCTGAAAGACCCTAGGACTATAGAAGAGTGTGTACGCATGTGCATTGACATTGAAGATAACCTAGGGGAAGAACTAGAGCTTTCCAAAATCTACAAAGATTCAGATAGTGCATGTAGTCACTCTTCCACGCAGTCCACATCAATTGAGGAACTTGCCGAAAAAGTAGCTCAGAAATTAGGAGTAACTAGCAAACAAATCCCAAGGTTTGCCCCAGCGAAGAGGTGCTATACATGCGGTGGCGACCACATGGCAAACGTGTGCCCCATTATGGCTCAACCCCAGGTCAATCCAAATAGCCAATATTGCACCATAGAACGGAAGTACACAAATCACACTGCACAAGATTGCCCATACAACAAGCAGGCTGTTAGGCAACCCTACCCTCAGCCCTACCAACAAGGCAGATACCAGAACCAGTACCCTCCACCACCACAATATGCTAGACCCCAACAAACCTACCAACCACAATATCAGGCCCAACAAAGACCCCAACCGGTGCTAGCTCAACAGCCTCCAAACCCCGCTAACGTGATTCCAGTAAAGTATGCTGTTGCAGAAGAAAACCTGAATAGGGCCATAGTACCAGTAACCCCATTGATCTCAGAAAGTGACCCAAGTGACCATAGCTTTGACTCTACACATGTCGATAGTCCCCAGGCTTACTACATGCAGTCTCCAGAACATGGTGAGTCTTACTATAGTGAAGAACCAAGTGAACCTAGTTGGGAGTCAGATTACACGAACGTCATGTATGCAAACCCCCACCCCAGGCCTCAACCTAGGCAAGTAAGACCTCCATTCCCAAGAGGACCGTGCTATAGATGCCAAGGAGATCATCTCATTCGTGATTGTCCCTTGCCCCCACCTACACAACCCCAGTCAGTGACTATCCAAGGTTTTTGCCAAGATTGTGGAAAAGAACATCTCTTACGAGATTGCCCTAAGAATCCTAATAATATGCCAAAAATCACTCCGATCAATGTGGTTGGTTTGGTTGTAGATTCCTCAGGAAGCGTCACTTCCACTGCACCAGTGCAGGTAGTCACTAGAGCTCAGGCATTGCAGCAAAACCAAGAGACAAACCAGGATAAGAACTCAGAGGCTGGTGAAACTGAGAGCATAACAAAGAAAAGGACTAGAGCATGGAAAGATAGTCGGGAAAGAATGAAAAGACAATGGGCTAAAAAGATGAGTGAACTTGAGGAAAGCATAAGAGAAACCAAAGCTAGGATAACTGAAATCACCTCTCAAATCCCCTCTCACAATACCCCGCCGCCACCACTACCATCTCCATCCGACCCACCACCTTCCCCACCACGTCATACGATTCCACCACCCCCTAGGGTAGGATCAGTGTTAGCTGATCCCACTCCCGAAGACATAGACATGATGCTCAAAGCATATCAGGCCAGGATCCAAGAAGGGCCAAACGTCACGGATCATGACAAGTGCTATCCTAGAGCTGACCTAGAGATAGAAAGAACCAAACTATGCGCGAAAATGGTCGCATTGGCTCAGACTATGTTTGAAGCCAGTCGCCTTTTCAATTACTCAGGCTCAGCCAAAACGCAATTACACTTGGATGGATTCCTAGAGAAGTTAGAGAGGATAATTGCAAGATCTGACAAGGAAGAAAAAAATCAAGACCAAGAAAAAGCAAGCAAAAACAGGAATCATTCCCAATCAGAAGTGTATGTGGCCAATGCCCCGAAACCGGACAACTTCCCATCCTTAGAAAGAATAGAGAGGCCAATAGCACAGCCAGAAAAGGAACCTACCCCTCAAAGAAAGGAAAGGGCAAGAGAACGGATAAGCAAGCCTCTTCAGGAAGCCCGTGGGCCTCCTCAAGAAGCTTATCTTCCCCCCCAACAGGCAGATGAGCCTCCCCCGAAAGCTTATGTGCCTCCACAGGTGACCCACATTCCTTCTCTGGGAGCATATGAGCCTGCTCGGAAGAGTAATAGAATAAGTAATCCTCTCCAAGAAGCTTGTGCTCCAGCCATCTGTGGGAACGAGGAGAGAGCCAACGATAGAATAAGCCCTCCGTCCCAGGTTGCTTACGCGCCTAATTCTACGGAGCCAGACACTTCTTCTTCTATGAATCGGTTTGCACCAGACTTCCTACGAGAGATTCAAGAAGACAAATGGGATAACGAAAGCGAGGTCGCCCCTCCTTTTGAACTTGTGGACGATGCACACGACCAATTCCCACAAGACATCCCATCTATTTACGGGGAGCATGAGAGTGTTCAGTCTCACGAGAGATTAGACTTTGAGTCTAATTCCATACAAGAGCTACCCCACTTCACAGGCCCATGGGAAGCAAAGTCCACATGTATGAGAGCACCCACAGTCATGGTAAGGAACGACGACTCAGTCATACCTAGGAACACAGAGGTAGTGAAGAACACTAACGTGCAGTGTAATCTCAAGTTAGAAGAGCTACTTAAGGTTAGACCTGAATTATGGAAACATGTAGCCAAACAAGTACCAGAGATAGCAAAACCTCGTTCCCAGGTAGGATCCCATAGGACAGTACCGGAAATTCCCTTGGATAAGATAGGAGATATGTGCGAAGGTGAAGAAGGGAACACCTATCTTCCCATTACCTACCAGGACTACACCACTAAGGCAATTTTGGACTCAGGTGCAGGAGTTGCAATTGCCACTACCTCCTTATGGAAGCGTTGGGGCAAGCCAGCACTCAGGCCAACGAGAATGAAATTGCAAATGGCAGATGGTCACATAGAGAGACCCCTAGGATTGCTAGAAGGAATAACTCTCACCACTTGTGGTGTCGAGTTCGAACATACCTTTGCCATATGTGACTTCAGCAAAAATCATGCCTATGAGATGATTTTGGGAAGACCATTCATGCGACAGTTGCAAGTGGTACAGGATTGGGGAACCAATTCTTTGTACCTGCAGCACTTAGGTGTTACAACCAAAGTCAATCTCAAGGATTATTCTCATAGAGATGTCCCTCCTATCCAATGGAATCCCATCCATAGAGCCAAAGATGATACAGAATCTGTGCATTCCATAGGATCAGGATCCTCCTGGATGCACGAAGACACTCACTTATGGATGTGCAAAGTAGCAGTGGAGGAAGAGAAGAGAGAAAAGGCTAGAGAAATAGGTGCAAACGAAACCCATAGACCAATTCAAGACCCAGCCTATGCACCTGTAGTTTTTCCAGACGAGGAATTTGAACCCCATGGCTGGGCAGAAATTTTAGCAACAATGGATGTAGCCATCAATGAAGAACAATGGACACCTCACTGTGATGAGGATGGCTATGATATTTCAGTCTTCTCCATAGAGCCAATCATGGGAGAGGCAGTTCTAGAAGAATGCGAACCTAGCCCTGATGCATTTGAGGATGCAAGTGACTCCGATCTAGAGTCAATCATTATGGACCCTCCATTTGCATCAGATGAAGAATACTTCCATGAAGTAGAATTTCAACCTCAGAAGCATGGAGAGGTTACAAATGATGTAAGATTAGCAACACATATGACCTCGAAGGAAGAAGGAAAGAAACGAAGGAAGAAAGAAGTTTTGCCAGAGGAGGAAGAATCTTTGTTTGAGGTCCCAGAAAATTTTAAGAAGTACGAGATAGATGACAGGAGAGTCATGATAAGAATGCCTAAACGAGAGGCACAATCAGGAGAGGCCTATGATAACAAAGAAACCACCAAGAAAATAGTAGTGGCCATAGAAGAAGGAGAGGAGAGATGCACGTATATAGGCCATGACCTGACAGAAGAAGAAGAGTACGAATTGATTACCTTGCTAAGAGAATACAGAGATGTATTCGCTTGGAGTTACAAGGATTTGAAAGGTGTTGACCCCGACATATGCTCACACACCATCCCCATGACCTCAGATGCCAAACCCTCTAAGCAAAAGCCTTATACATATAACGATAACTATGCTGCTAAGATCAAGGAAGAGATAGATAGACTGGTCGAAGCTGGATTTATCTATGAAATTGAGCACACTGAATGGGTATCCCCCATCGTAGTGGTGCCCAAGAAGAATGGCAAGCTGCGTGTGTGCATTAACTTGAAAAAGGTTAATGCCGCCACGATTCGAGATAACTATCCGCTTCCCATCACAGAATATCTCTTAGAAAGAGTGGCAGGCAAGGAAGTGTACAGTTTCCTTGATGGATTCTCGGGCTACAATCAAGTAGCCATAGCTCCAGAGGATCAGCATAAGACAGCCTTTGCCACAGAATGGGGCATTTTTGCTTTTAGAGTAATGCCATTTGGGCTTACCAATGCACCCGCGACCTTCCAGAGACTGATGTGCCATGTGTTTAAGGAGTTCCTGAGGAAGAGTTTAGAAGTCTATGTTGATGACCTTTGTGCTCATTCCAATGTTAGACAAACCCATATTCCGGAACTCAGGCAAATCTTTGACAAATGTAGAGAGTACCAAGTCTGCCTGAACCCAGAAAAGTGCGTTTTTATGGTCAGGCAAGGCAAGATTCTAGGACACATAGTGTCAAAGAATGGCATATCTACTGACGAAGAGAAAGTGCGAGCCATAGCAGAGCTACCTAGGCCAAAGAATGTCAAGGAAGTACAAGCTTTCATGGGGCATTGTGGTTATTATCGACGATTTATACACATGTATGCTGTCATTGCAAAGCCCATGTACGGACTTCTGACAAACTTTGAGTGGACGGATGAATGTGAGAATTCCTTCCAGGAGCTTAAACGAAGATTATGTTCAGCACCAATCTTGACCACACCAGATTGGAATAAGCCATTCCATGTTCATGTGGATGCATCCAATTATGCCATTGGATGTGTGCTTGCACAACCTACTGGTGAAGGTAATATGGATCTTCCAATTGCCTATGCCAGCAGACAATTGAATGCGGCTGAACGGAATTACACCACTACAGAGCGCGAAGGATTAGGCATGGTATATGCAGTCAAGAAATTTAGGCACTATTTGCTTGCAAATAAGTTTAAATTTTTTACTGATCATCAGGCATTGTTATATCTCGTAAACAAGCCATGCAATACAGGAAGATTAGTGAGATGGTTTCTCTTGCTAATGGAATACGATTTTGAGGTTGTGGTAAGGAAAGGTAGGACTCATTTGAGAGCCGATCATCTCTCTAGGCTCACATCGGGAGAAGCCCCACAAGGAGTGTCAGATGACCTTCCTGATGCTTACTTGTTTAATTTGGAAGTGGTACCGCAGTGGGCTAAGCCATTGGTACCAGTATTGACATACGGGCCCAACCATCCAGTGGTAAACACACGGAATAGAGAGGTTGTAAAAGCCCAAAAGTATCACATCATGGCCGGAAGCATGTACAAGCACACAGATCAAGGGATCTTGGCTTGTTGCGTAGAAGAGGATGAGTACGCTAAATGGTTGCAATTAGCACATGTAGGTGCATTAGAGCAACACCATTCAAAACAACGAACTTTACAGACTCTAAAGAGATTCGGAGTGCACTGGCCCACTATGGAAGCGGATGTCCAAAAGTTGTGCAAGGAAATACCTGAGACTGTGTGTCCATGAGAGTGAATATCTTAAGATCTTGGAAACTGCTCACCAAGGTGTAGCAGGAG
Organism: Ceratopteris richardii; assembly: GCA_020310875.1. NCBI lineage: Eukaryota > Viridiplantae > Streptophyta > Polypodiopsida > Polypodiales > Pteridaceae > Ceratopteris > Ceratopteris richardii. Next base: position 113,695,520 of record CM035411.1, read on the forward strand.
GACACTTTGGACCGGATCGGGTGATCAAGGCAATTCTATTTGCGGGCTTCTGGTGGCCGACCCTTCACATGGATGCACATACCTATGTGAAACGGTGTGATGTATGTCAGAGGACTCAGTATCCTATACGCAAAGATGAGATGCCACTGAAACCTATGATGGGTGGACGTGCATTCTCTAAGTGGGGAATAGACTTCGTAGGTCCTATTAATCCCCCAGCTAAGGGTTCTCATGCGGAATACATCATTGTGGCAACAGATTATCTCACCAAGTGGGTAGAGGTAAAAGCTACAACCAAGAACGATGCTCAAACAACTGCCAAATTCTTGTTTGAGAATGTATTCACGAGATATGGGCTACCTATAGAGCTTGTAAGCGATAGAGGCACTCATTTCTTGAACGAAGTGATTGAAAATCTGCTCCAAGAATTCTTGGTAATACACAAGAAGTCTGCCCCTTATCACCCTCAAGCTAATGGACAAGCTGAGAGCACTAATAAGATTTTATGCAATGTACTGACGAAATTAGTGAACACTAAACGCTCTGATTGGGACAAACAGCTACACCATGCTGTTTGGGCATACCGAGTGGCCTACAAAACGGTACTCCAAGCCACTCCCTTTCAGATGGTATTTGGCCAAAATGCTGTGTTACCCTTGGACTTCCTGATCCCTACATTGAGAGTCGCACAAGAGTATGAATGGACAGGTCATGAGCTCTCCTCTAGGATCTTTGACCTTGAACGATTAGGAGAAACAAGACTGAGAGCCGCTGCAGGAATATATGCAGCCAAGAAGAGACAGAAGGCATATTTCGATGCCCATGTGAAGGATAAAGGCTTGAAAGCAGGAGATCTAGTCTTAGTCTATACACTGAAACAACACGCGAGGAAGCTAGAAAAGAGAGGCTACGGACCTATGATCATCAATAGGATCTCCACAAGTGGAGCAGTACAATTGGCCACATTAGAGGGTGATGTTCTCCCTAACTATATTAGCGGATGCAGAGTCAAGTTGTACCAGGAACCCCTCACGGAGGAAATGCTCAGCCGACTCAACACTGCTAAGAAACGCAAAGAGGAAGAAAAGAGAATTAGAGAAGAAGCTCAAGCAGAGGCTTTAGAACGCATCAGAAGGATGAAATTACGAAGGCAAGGTAGAGATCAGCCTGGAGCAATTGACTATGCAGACCAAGGATTTCCCATAGCCATGTGTGAAGTTGCAGGAACAAGCTCGAATAGAATAATTGATAGACGTCCTTTCATAACCATAGACATAGGACAAGGAAGGAGTACAAGGACCGTAAGAGCCTTGATTGACTCAGGTGCTGCCACTAGCGCTGTTAAGTTGTCTTACTGTCAAGAGTTACAGTTAACTGTCCATCCTGTGGAAGCATACCTCATAGGATTGGGAGGCGTGGAAACCCCTTGCATGGGTGAGGTGGAACTTCCCCTCTACATTCACGAGGAGGCAATGACCGTTAAAGTACTAGTGTGTCAAGATGAGGATCTCACTGAACCTCTCGTCTTGGGTCAGGATTGGATCTATGACCAAGCAGTCAATCTAAACCTAAGAAGTGGACTTCTCCAGGTTTGGGTCAATCATAGTCGAGTTACAGTAGAATTAGACAATGGAGCACTCAAGGAACTAGGAAAGGCACAGACTCCTGGTCCTTCCAGGGGTACACATGAAGATGACCATGCTGTTCTTGTCCAAAACTATGTGTTGCAGAGGAATGATATTTGCAAAAAAGGAGTCAGGAATGCAACGGAACTCCCTTCTTTTCCAAAGGCTAGAAGGAGGCAGCAACCCAAGGTGGATCAAAGGCAGAAGAAGCAGGGTACTACCTACGTCAGAGATCAAAAGTACCTGCGCAGCAGAACAGCCCAGAAAATAGACCAGGTATGGGTGCGGAAAGGCGAACGACCAGTTGCACCACCGTCAACTACAGGGGCAAAGCCTCTTATTAGTGACCAACAACGCAACGCTAATAAGAAGTCTTTCAGAAATTCTTCTGCTAAAGTAAAATCTATTTGGGTGCCCAAGAAGTCGATGAAGGCAAGTCCACAATCAAGACAAATTTGGGTGCCTAAGGCTTGCTTGATGGCACAAGTAGCTACGCTGAGGCCACAACTTAAACAGCATAACGCAGCGACGCATGCTGCCAGATTTCACTCGTTCTCGACACTCATGCACACACCAAAACCCAAGAACGTGCATGTAATCAATTGTATATGGGTCCCAAAAAAGCCTCGTTTTCAAACCACGACACCGAGAAAGCTCTGTAGAGACTCTCCGGAACCGAAAGCAAAGCCCATTCACTGCATTTGGCAGCCTAGGGCCTGTAATAAACCCCCCGACCCCAATTTGTAAATTCATAACCCACTTACTAACTGCAATCACTAACTACACACACTGTCTTCACGCACTTACTAACCACTAACTCACCATCTACCTTATGTTAATGTTGTAACGGGGACAACAACGGATTTATTTTGTCCATTACAAGGTTAACACTTGGTTCTATATTCTCACAGAACCAATCAGCAAACAGGGCCATGGCAGAAGCAGGTACCAGCTCTCAAGCCGGATCTGGTCCCCAGATTGTGGACATAGAAACACTTCTCCTTGAGCCACGTCTCACTGCAAGACCGCAAGAGCTTCAAGAAGTGCATGTGCTCCCCATCCAGGATCCTCCTCAAGGACACACTTCTCAAGTAGGTAAGCATGCGCATTGGTTCAGTGATGTTGCTGGACCACTGGGCGATGGCACCTACTTCTGGGAAGCAGAATTGGAGTTCAATGGCAAATGGGGTCGATACCACTTTTTCACACGCGAATTTGAAAGCTACCAAAATGCCGAAGTAATGAGATCAGTTTGGGTCAAAGCGGGTGTGGAAAGTTATTTCAGGGCCCACATACCAAAGCCGGATTTTTTACGATGTTCATATCTGATCAGTACAATCACGCCAAGCAGGGCCAAAGGAGGCGACAGCACCTTTGTGTTGCCATCACTGCTGCCGGGTAATGAGCTCAAAAGATTCAAGTTGACCCTCAATCTGGTGAGAGAAGCGTTGGGTATGTATGGCATGCACATCCCAACAGAAAAGGAAACCATGGTTCCAGGTCGAATGAAGCACAAGGATCTGAATAAGTTGAAGGATATGGTAGCAATGACACCTACCATTGCGCTTCACCTGCGAACCATCATGCAACACTTTGCGTTTCCCGCCCAAGAACGATTCACAATGCCCCCGAAAAAAATATGGTTCAGTTTATATCTAGCAGAAACCGAAAGCCTGCCCATCAATGTGCCACACTGGATCATAGACCAGATCCACCTAGCGCATCAAAGGTGGAACAAAAAACAGAAGAATGTGCTCCACGGGTGTTGTGCTTTGACCAGAATAATCTATAGATGCTTGGCTTATGACGTGCCTGTTCAGCGGGCACTCGTAGGGTCCCGAGTCCAAGAATTCCAGAGAAGACTATCAGCAGCAGGTCCCCCATCAAAGAAGATGAGGGGGGGAGTCCAACTACCCTGTGCTCAACCAAGGGGAGCTACCGCTACACCAGAAATCACTCCTCCCCAGACACGACGAGTTAGGCCATTCACAATCCGGTTACCAAGACCAAGCACAGAGGGGCCTAATCTGGTGTTTCCACCCATTCCATCCGATTTGGAATTTCCGCAGGGATTTACTCTTGAGGACCTCACGGATGAAGAAATTGCCAGATTAATCTATGACTCTAACCTCGAAGCCGAAGCAGCGCGAGCTCAGGAACCGCGACCCCAAACAACATCGGCCCCCACCCAACCACAAACTGTAGAAGTCGATGTAGATGAACAAGAGGCAGGAGGAGATGAAGAAGAGGCCGACGAAGAACAACATCAAGAATATGACGAACTCTCCGAGTTAGCAAGTGCCCCAGCATATTCGGCACAAATCAAGAGACTATATCGAACCATGCGATTGGTTCAGGAACAGCATCAGATGTCTCTAGAACAGGGCAAAAGACTCATGAACGACTTGCTAGCTGAGGAAGGTGTGGACGAGTTGTTCATTGAGTCCATGAACCTTCATGCCGACGCTGTAGGACTGGACGAGGCCATTCATGAGGCAATGGCCTACATCCACAGGTTTGAAAAAAGAGTTCCCGTTCGTCCCAGGAGGTCCGAGAAGCAAATTCACATCAATACATCAGCACCAGGCGAGGCAGCGCAAGCAGAAGAATATCAGGAAGCACCGTTGTCACCACCATCCCCACCTCACACTACACAATTCACTCCACCACACGACACTAACACTACCACATCCACTACCACTACCGTTGTCATGGGCATCCCACTCTCTCCGGGAATCCAATACGGGGGAGTCAAAATGCCCACCTTCACCACCCTGTTCACCGATGTCACATCCACTCCACCAACGATTCCCATCTACACCGTCACTCAAACAGTTGACACGATGGAAACATCACCTGCCACAGCACCGCTCCCTCCCCCCATGCCACCTTCATCACCCATACCCCCTCCACCCACATCTCCACGTACATCCACATCATTCACCTCTCCCATTCCCGCCCCCATTCCCCCTGCATCTTCACCCTTCCCAGCATTATTTAATGTAAATAACATATTCTTAGCATTAAACCAATGTGTATACCAGCTCCAGCATGAGTACAAAGCTCTGGACAACCGGTATCAGAATCTGGAAACGCACCATCAAAGCTTACAAAGACAATTTCTCATTCTACAAACAGAAAATGCAGAATGAATCAACGCTACACGACGCTTGAGCAGGCTCACCAAACCTTATTGGCGGCACCCCAACCATCGACAGAATCAGGTGCCAAACAACTAGAAGCTTTGCTCGAGGTATACCAAGCCGATAATCTCAAAGTCCGGCGTAACCTGGCACTTCTCAGAAAACACATGGCGGCCGCCCTTGAGGAAAACAAGAGATTGCAGCAGCAAAATGAAGCAAATCTAGAAGCTGCAATGGAAGGCTCTCCACACGAAATTGCTCCAGAGCAGTTTAAAGCTGTGCCCTCAGAGACAATGAAGACCATCTTGGACAGCTATGCAGATCTATTAGAAGCTCATGATGACTTGGAAAGGGAACGGGATGCGCTGCGCAATCAACTCCAAGAACAACAGACAGCACCCAAAGTCACAGAAACGACCACGACTTCAGAGGAAGTCAAGGCATTGAAAGAGCAAGTGGCCGAATTACAGGCAAGATTACTCACACATGAAAGGCAACCCTCTCCAGTGGTCGAACCAGAACCCGAGGATTTGGTACCCATCGAGGTAGATGAGACGTATGAGGAACCTTACGTTCCTATGCCAATGCCAGGTGGTGAACAAACCGCCGAAGGAATGGATACGCTAGAAATCGAAGTACCTGAGTGGCTCCAAACTCTAGAGAAAACGGCATCAACTCACGAAGATCGAGTGGCAGTTCAAATCCAATCTATGGCAAAGATAGAGGACACTATTATTAAATCAGAATACTTCCGCAGCATGTCCCACCATAGATGGATCGGAACCAATGATGATCAATACGTGCCATATTGTATACTTCTGGCGGACTACAATGCAGAAATCCAACACAGATGTGGCAAACCTCCAACGTTTGCTACACAATTTGGGCCAGATGATATCCCAGAGAGCGCCAAAAAAGGATCCATTCATCAACCCACTTGGAGGATCCGACTCCTCGAAACCTACCCGGAGATGGTTCGCACCTTGACTAATATGCCTCTGTTTATTAAATATAACCCTTGTTATGTTCCTGTACTCCGCAGACGCACATGGCCAGAGTTTACCATTGCAGTCAAGAATATCAAGGGATGCGCCAAATGGTTAAACTACGTCTATCTAGCACCCCCTCAAGGGCCTCCCACCGTCAATTACATGATTTCCACTATACGGCACTGGAGCATCCGATTAAAGAATACCCCTGATGTAATGGCCCAGATGTGCATGAAAATTTTTGAGTTAATGCTTATTACATTCAGGACATTCAAGAATATCAAGGACCCACACTTCTCAGGCGTCGGATTCCTTACAGGAAACCAAGATTTAGTTTATGACATGAGCACCACTCCTTCCATAGAGGTGATATACGCTTGGCACGCCAGAATAAAATACCTCCCGGCCTGCTTCAAACAAACATTCGAAGAGATGTTCATAACAGGGTTCTGGGAATACCACTCAGAAATATTTGTACCCAGACCCTCACATCTCCTCCATTTATTTGCTGTGGAGCGAACCATTCACTCAGAGCAGTTACGGGTGCCACATCCAGATGTCCCAGGGCCAGTCAATTGGGATGCATTGTTGACAGATCTAGCAAGGGGACTCAGGTTAGAAGAACACCACCTCGCCGCCGATGTTGTACAATACTACGTCCAAAAAGCAGCTAGACAAGGGTCTGTCAGGGGCGACAGACGCGAGAGTGGGGGGGGTGTTGGCAGTAGCCTTGGTACACCAGGACGTACAAGACACGAAAGTCAAAGAAGGGAGTCAGAGCGAAGGGACAGCACAAGCAAACAGGGCAGTCAAAGAAGATCTGGCAAGTAGGCCAATATTTTTTCAAGACATTAATGCAAATCAAAGAGATGGACATGCAGGAAGGAAGAGCAAGTAGGGAGCTCGAAGATATGTATGGCAGAGCACTAGAAGAAATCCCTACAACAACAGTGATTTTTGTCACTAACAATCATTGTAAATATCATTTCACCTTTTTGTAGCTCCATTTTGTGCAAGCCAAGGAGTCCTTGAGCTTGAGGAGCCTTAGAAGTAGTTGCGTACCAATTTTCGTATTTTTTAGATCTCGTTTGAGCCCCCAAATAAGCCCTGGAACCTAATTTTTAATTAGGCCGGACACTAGGTCTGGACAGGACCAGAAGCTAGTCAAAAACTATAAAAAGGGCTAGAGAGCTCATTTTTGAGGTTAGATTGTAATTGAAACGAACTTGTAAGAGCATTTTGAAAGTAATCTAAAAGCTCCTTTGATTCTCACTCTTTGTCTCGCCGTGTGTGCGCGTGTGTGTGTATGTGTGTGCATGCTAGTGTGCTTCTCACTCACGCACTTGTGCCGCCACTTGCTCGAGGTCTTCATACCATCCTCACGTCTTCCCGGATTGACATTAAAGGAGGTGCTACTCATCATTGAGCTACAAGGAGGCAATGGAAGCCAATAAATGGAATCTCAAAGAAGCTTGTTGACATGGATGAAGATGATTGTGATGACTAGGTCTACCGTTCAATTGCACCTGGTAGATAATGGTTACTTTGCAGTATTAGACTGCGAAAGTGCAGAGGAACTTTGGAAAAGTTATGCAATACATATGAAAAAGAAATAGCATCAAATGAAGTGTATCTAATGAGAAAGTTATATGACCTTTGCATGAAGGACATAGATAGTGTTTTTGCTCATCTGAATGAGTTTGATTCTATATTCTCTCAGTTACAGGCTCAATAAGCTGACATGGAAAATGAAATGAAAGTCGTCTTGTTGTTATGCACCTTGCCATCATCATGGGATACATTTTGCACTACTATTCACAATAGTGCACCTGGTGGTAAACTAGTCTATGATGACATATATGGAGCACTCTTGAGTGAGGAGATTTGTAGAAAATCAATGGTTGGCACTTAGAGTGGAGATGCATATAATGTCCGTGATTCTTACCAAGGAAAGAATCAACAACTTGGCAAGAGCAAGAACAAGGAAAAGAATGGTCAATGAAATAAGAGTAGAAGTAAATCAAGGAAGAGGGATGTCAAATGCCATTATTTCCATAAGAAAGGACACATGAAGAAAGACTGCTATGTATTAAAGAATGCTAAAGGTAAAGGGCAAAATGTTGATGGGCATTTTAAACAACTACCTCCACCATCTATTTATCTGTGAAGGTTGAAGATATCAATGCTACTGTTGATGATGTTGATGTGTTGACGCTTGATAGTACTATGCCTACTGAGGCTCTTATGGCTGATTCTCTTTCCCACAGACGGCTGCTAGATTCTAATGCTTCTTTCCATGTGACACCACATACTGAGTGGTTCTCTAATTATGCAGCAAAGTGTCTTGGTACTATGAGACTTGGTGGTTCTTATTAGTGTGGCGTTGTCGAGATTGGAGATGTGATTGTGCAGTTCATTGATGGTTCAAAATTTAATATGCATAATGTATGCCATGTACCTCAGTTATCATGTAGTTTTATGTCAATTGGCCAACTTGATGACCTTGGCTACAAGGTGGTCTTCTATGCTCAGTCCTTTTGCATATCAAAGGGCAATATGGTTATTGCAAAAGGAAACAAATGTGGCTCACCTTATTGTTTATTTGTATCATAGAAAGAACACTTGTTAGTTGTTACTAAACAACCTATGGCTTGTATTTGGCATGGCTGTTTGGTCCATATATCTCATAGTGGAATGGAAAATCTTTCTTGTTTTGGCTACTTACCTATGTTATCTTTCAATGATTATTCATTTTGTGATCATTATCAATCTGCAAAGAAAACTAGGAATTTGCAAAAGATGCACATTGACTCTTCCATTCAACCTTTAGATCTCATTCATACACATGTGTGAAGTCATATGCCCACAAGGTCATTAAGTGGTTTTCTTTATGTTGTCACTTTCATAGAGGATGCTACTAGAAAAGTTTGGGTATATCCTATCAAAGGAAAGGATGAGGTATTCCCTACTTTCAAAAAATGACTTGCTTCAGTCAAGACTCAAAAAGGAACTAAGCTTAAGGCTTTACATTGAGATAATGGGAGTGAGTATTCCTCACATGAATTCACCTTTTCTAATAATCTAGAGGAATTCATAGAGAGTTTACATCTCTTTATACCCCAATACAATATGGTGTAGTTGAAAGGATGAATAGAGCTATTCAGGATAGAGTAGTTTCTTTGTTGCAACATGCAAACTTTTCACAAAGCTTTTGGGCAGAAGCATTATTAACTGCAATTCATGTGATTAACCTTTCACCTAGTACTACCAAAGATTTGAAAGGGACAAAGAGTTATGGAAACAAAGCCACCATATTATGAACATCTTCGAGTTTTTGGGTGTGAAGCATATGTTCATATAGCCAAGAACCCTAGACAAAAGCTAGACCCTAAGTCAAAGAAATGCATTTTTCTTGGATATGGTCGAGAAGGTCAATTCGGATATCGCTTATAGGATCTTGAAACAACGTTAGTGATCAAAAGTAGTGATGTCATTTTCAATGATTCTAAGATGCATAAACAACCCATTAAGGATGTTGAAGTGAGAAGAGTGGTGTTTGGGGATACCAATCCTCCAGTTAGCATGCATACAAATGATTCACATAGGGAAGTTCAAGATAATGTATGATTAGATCAGTCTATAAATTTTCCAATTCAGTAACCATTGAGATGCTCTGCACGTGTTTCACATCCACGTGATAGATATGTTCCACGTTTGGATTTTTTTATGTTAATAGACGTCACTGAGCCTTCTTACTACAAAGAGGCTATGCAGATAGAGGATCATGTCAAGTGGGACCATGCCATGAAGAGTGAGTTGGATTCTATTCACAAGAATGGTACTTGGGATTTAATAACTGTGCCAAAGGGCAAGAAATCTTTACCTTGTAAATGGCTATGCAAAATAAAATTCACATAAGGTAGTGCTTCTCCAAAGTATAAAGCACGACTTGTTGCAAAGGATTTTAAGCAACAACATGATGTTGATTTTGAAGAAATCTTCTCTCTAGTGGTCAAGATGACGACCTTGCAAATGTTGCTTGGATTCAGTGCAATGAAGGACTTAGAGCTAGTCCAAATGGATGTAAAAACTCCTTTCTTGCATGGAGGTCTTATAGATGATATCTATATGGAACAACTAGAGGGTTATGTAGTTTGTGGCAAAGAAAGTCTAGTTTGTAAGCTAAAGAAAAGCTTATATGGACTTAAAGAATCCCCTTGACAATGGTTCCAAAATTTTGCGGTTTTTATGAAGTCTCAAGACTATTCTAGAAGCAATGATGATCATTTTCTCTACACAAAAAAATTGCTTAGATGGCAGCTTGATATGCTTGATACTTTGTGCTGATTGATGGGAAGTCCTCTAATGACTTATCACTTGTCTAAAAGAAGTTGAGTGTCACATTTGACAGGAAGGATTTGGGGGATGCCAAACATATTCTTGGCATGCACATTACTCGTGATATGAGTAAAAGATGCATATACTTGTCTCAAAGTGAGTACATATCCAAAGTACTTCACAAGATCCATATGCAGGGTGGAAAGGCATTGAGTACACCTTTACCCACATATGTGAAATGAGAAAGGATGATTGCCCCAAATTAGATGAGGAAAAGGAATTCATGACCAAAATTCCTTATGGGTCTGTTGTTGCTAGTCTCATGTATGCTATGGTAGCGAGACCAGACATTGCATTTGTAGTGGGAGATGTGAACAGATTTATGTCGAATCCTGGCAACAAGCATTGGGAAGGATTCAAGATGAATTTGAGATATCTGAGTGGCACTAAGGATAGGTTTCTATGCTTGGGTAGAGGGAAAGCATCCATTATTGGTTACATAGATTATGATTATGCTATTTGTGTAGACAATCATAAGTCTACATCAAGGTACATTTTTCATTTTGCTAGAGGTTCTATCTCTTGGAGATATCATCTTCAAGAATGTACAATTGTTTCCACCATAGAAACAAAGTATGTTGTAGTAAGTGAGGCATGTAAGGAAGCATTGTGTCTTTCTTGTCTTGCTTGTGATATGGATCTACCTCAACATGTACCTCATTTACTCAGTGATGGTCGGAGTGCCATTGCATTGGCTAAGAATCTAGTCGATCATGCAAAGACCAAGCACATTAAGGTGAGGTATCACTTCATTAAAGACTGCTTTTCCATTGAGTGCATTATTCTTGAGAAGTTTCATACTCAAGATAATGATGTAGATGCTTTGACTAAAGCTCTACCAGAGGATAGCTTTCAACACTATTGTCACTTGATGGGGGTTACTTGATTCATGAACTTACATAGTTACTTTTATACTATGTAACATGCCAATCAGGTCGGGGGTATATTTACTTACACTCATGTATTCTTTATCATTCTTTATTTTCTCCCATAGTCACTTTGGCCATATTGGCCTTTAGTGGGAGATTGTTATTGTTAGTGTCCATGTGCAAGGTCAAATGGTCATTGGACACTTTTGTTTTTTCTCCATAATAAACATATAGTGGTGTGGTCAGCCACAAACTATAAGTTTGATCGCATTTGCAACAACTACAAAATCTATCTTTGTGATCATTGTGTACTACGTTTTCTATGTATTCTGTAGCCTCTTTGTGGACTGCTATATGCAGTGTCTGGAGCTTGGTTTTTCTACTCTGAGGGTATCATCGTGGGGCTCTCAAGAAGGAGAGTTCAGCATGGTGCATCCTTGTCAAAATACTTCATTCTCCATAGGTGCTAAGTATTTTTTAAAACATGAGAACATTTATCTTTATGCTTCATGAAGTACAAAATAGTCCATTAGCTACAATCATCTATAAATGACACATAATACCTTGATCTTGAAATTAATGGTTCTTTGCTTGGTCCCAAACATTTGTGTGGACAACTCTAGAAGGTCTCCATGTATATATATCCTTTCTTGGTGAATGGTTGTTTGTGTGATTTTCCAAATTGACATGCACTACACTTGTATCTCATGTGTTGCTTTTAGATATTTGGGTATTCCGAGCACACTTTGATCTCTACTTATTTATTTGAGGGCTCTTTCTCAAATGTGAGCTAACCTTTTATGCCAAACCTCTAGCTCTAATAATGTTTGGGTGCCATAATTGGACAAAGAAACATTATTGGTGCCTTGGAGTTCAAATGTGAACAATCTACCTATTTTCTCTCCCTTTTCTATATTCTTGAAACCTTGATATGGATCCTCTACATAGGATCCATGCTTGGTGAATCTCACCTACAAGCCTTTCTCTGCAATCCAACCAACATTTATTAGGTTTTTTTTAATAGTTGGCACATAAAGGACTCTCCTTAATACATTCATATTACCATTGCAAGTCTTCACATTCCCTATTTTCTCAACAAGGTGCCTTGTGTCATCACATATTTGGGCCTCCTGCTTGTTCTTTGGATCCTCCAAGTCTCAGAGGAAAGCTACATTCCTTCCCACATGGTTTGAGCATCTAGAATCAATGTAGAACACATGCTCATCAGACTTAATTTCCTTCATTGTCATATTCATAAGTCGAAGTGAATCCTCTTGAGTTGATCATCTATGTAGTTCTTGTAGTCTCTCCTTCCTTTGTATCCACGTTGATGATAAGTGTTGTTGCTATATCCATATGAATTGGTGTATCTATCTCTTGAAGCTCCATAGCCACCTCTCTTGTATCCTCTTCCTCTCAGATTCCTTGGATTTTTAAAGCAATGCTCTGTGATGTGATTTGATAGACCACATATGGCACAAGGTGAAGAGTTTTGATTTCTCTCTCTGCCTTGTGTTCCTCCTCTACCTCTTCCTCTTGAGCTTCTACATCTACCTACAAATTTAGTTTGGGAGTTGTTTTCTTCATCAACAGACTTTTTACTTTTTCGTTTGCTATATTTGCCTTTGCTTTTATCTTTATAAAGGGTAGAGGATTGGTTACCTTTCTAGTTCTCACCATTCTTCATAAGTTTGGCTTCATGGGTGAAGAGATGCCCCATGAGTGTGTTGAAATTTGGCACTTGCATATCCATGTAAAGATCCATGGCTAAGGTGAAAGCTTCCCACTTGTCATCAAGCTTGATCCCATTAATGAATTGCCTCACAATATGCTCTTCATCAATGATTTCTCCAATGCTCCCAAGTTGATCTTCAATGTCCATCTCGATGACAAAATCAGTTACATTTTGCTTGGGAATCTTCTTGAGTGTTGTAAAATCCATCCATAATTGGTTTTTCTTGACTTTGGTACTTGGGAAGAAGAATGCTTCCAAAGCATTCCATGTCTCTTGAGCAGTCTTAGGAGTGGAATACGAAGATATATCAAAACAATCATTGCAATTATAGCTAGAACACACTCAAAGATGCATCAACCAAATGTGAAGAATGCTTTCCTAAATGAAGAGATAGATGAGGTAGTGTACATCGACCAATGATTAGGGTTTGAGCATAAAAGTAGAGGAGATTATGTTTCTAGGTTAAGAAAGGCACTATATGGATTCAAGAAAGTCCTAAGGAGATGGTATCAAAGTCTTGTAGATGAACTCATAAGTTGTGGGTACAGACAAAGCAAGGTTGATCCACCATCATTTTACAAAAGAGAAGTTGAAGCATCTATCTAGATATGTGTGTATATAAATGAATTGATTATTATAGGTCATCCCTAAGAAGTCATCAATGACATGAAGGATATACTTGGGAATGAGTTGAAGATCTTAGACCTTAGGGATCTAAGATATTTTTATAGATATAAAATTCATATAAAAAGACAATAGTTTCTCAATCATGCAAATAAAATACAACTTGGTTGTATTGATGAAGTATGTAATTATAGATTGCAAACCATTGAAAAGCCTTTTCCCATGCCATGTGGGGTTTTTTTGTAAATGAAGTGGGGTTTCTCTCGTGGAGCACCTGCCCTCCCTCCCCCCGTGCAGCTTCCCCCTCCCTCCCTCGCCCCCTGTATTTCTATCTGGGCTCCTATGGAGCTCGTGGGGTTTTCCATCTGGTGCCAAATTGTGTGCTACTATAAGGGTAGTTGTGCTCGCTTGAGTTGGGTGTGGCATGGACCATGGAGTGAGGGAAGGGTTAGATGAGGTGATTTAGTCCCCCAAACCCCTCTTGTGAAATTGGGAAGCAATCCCCCCCTTGAGCATGTGCAAAGGCTACCTCCCGTCCATTGAGCCGTTTTGAAGTCTTATGGGGATCAATGTGCTTGTATGGCCGATAAGCTTGGTAGGCAATGAGGGATGGTGTGTTGTGTCCTTGTCCGGAGCACCACTGTTGGTGAGATTCCATCCAGGCCACAATGTGATCAAGGAAGACAGTGAAGTTTATCTTCATCGCAAGATTGTGTGCAGCTTGTATGGATATGGAAGGTCTCATAACCGTGTGTGTAAATGGAAATGGGGGTGCTATTGAGCCGGTGGCCTTTTTTGTTCCATCTATGTGATGTGTTCCCCTAGATGGAGTGGTGCTTGATGTGAGCCATTGGAGTTGTCCATGACGGAAAATGACATGGTTCATGTTGGCCCACATCCGAGGTGTTGCATGCAAGGCAACGTAGATGACAAAGGAAATGTTGTTTTAAGTATAGGCACCATCTCATCTCCTGAGATATATCCATACAAGTTTCTCCCTTGCAAGTAAGCCTCCATCCTTAGATACCATGCTAAGTAGTTGCTTCCATCCAATTTGTCAATTGATGAGGGGAATCCATCACCCATAATTTCTAAACTATGACTAAGCTCTAATATCACTCTGAGGAGTGATGGCTGATGCACAAAGATGAGAGGGTCTTGGAAAACATCCTACTGTAGAAAACTCTAAGTAACTCCAAAGAACCTTAAAAGACTCTCTAAGCTTCCAATATATGCATTTAGATCACCATAGTACTTTATAACATCATTCTCAAAACACTATGTCAAAAACAAATAACTTGTGAGATAACCTTTTATTTATGGTAGAAAGCACTCATTATTTTACTCAAAGCTCACAACCTGGTAATAACTTATTGACAAGAGAACTTTTGTGAAATTTCAACTGAAGTGAGTGATCTATAGCAAATAATTTTATGAATTTAGATGGACTATACTTAGATCAATGTGCAGAAGAAGTCAAGGTGTAATCCGGACTTTTCAAGAAGAAGGAGATACACAAACATAGTCACCTTGATTTACTCATAACTCAAGAATTACAAATCCAATCGCTATGAAACTTTGTAGGAATGCTTATCACAATCCTAAATTTGTGTTATAATTGATAGCTTAGATAAGCGGTCCATAAACACAAACAAATGACTCAGAGAACTTGACAGACTTTACTAAATGCATTGTAATAGTAGAAAGATATACATGTAGCTATGAAAATGAAGTATAAACGTACAACTGATATATGACACAATGAGAGAATGAAGGAATTATCTAGATTTGAGGCAAGACATAAATCACTCAAAATTAGTGTGATTATAAGCTCATCTCCAATGACTAAAATGACATACATACATATATATATATATATATATATATATATATATATATATATATATATATATATATATATATATATATATATATATATATATATATATATATATATATATATATATATATATATATATATATATATATATATATGCTTCATAATTGTTGTTGATTCCACGTAAAACAGAGCCATACTTTTAGGGGTTGATTTTGAATCTGAATTAAAATGATTCATGGTACTTGGCTCTTAATGAGTCCACATGATTCTCTCCAATTATCTCATTTACCTTTGACTAAGATAAACTTAGGCATTAACCTTTGAGGCTCCTTAAGTGTATGCTACTATGAGTGTAAAAATTATGCCTCAAATATCATGAGAAATCCTTTGTGCATAATTCAAGCACTTAGACTTGCTTCATGCACCAACAAAAATATGATAGTATTTGAATGGCCCTTGCATGCTAAAAGCTCAAGATATGCCTGATTCATTTTGGACAGAAGTAGTTAATATGTCTATGTACATCAAAGGAACTACACGGAAATTACTCCTCAAGAAGCATACTCTGGTAAAAAGCCTTCAATTATGCATTTTAGAATTCTAGAATGTTTTTGTTATGCACATATACCTGAACCAACAAGAAATAAGTTAAGGTAAAAAGCAAAAAATGTTTCTTCTAAGGATATAGTGAAGAGTCTAAACATATAGACTTTGGGATCTAGAGGAAAAGAAGATCATTCTCAACCATGATGTGGTATTTGATGAGCAACCACACCTAATGGATAACAAAGGTAATTCCACTATCTCATCGATTGAAGAAATAACTCACCTTGTGCCTTCCCATAGATAGGTTAAGATCAATGAGGAGGACATCAAATAATGACATTCCTCCACCAAAAAGCCAACCAATTGTTGTCGCACAATGTAAGCCACTAACAGAGTGGGCACAACAACTCTTTGATGATGATAACTCTTAAGTTAATGTTTGAGAGTCATTTTTAGATGGGTTGCATAGATCAAAGAGGATTGAGGAGCAATACTATAGAGCCTCACATCATATTGTCAACATGGCTCTTATGGCTGAAATTATGGGATCAATAAAAGAATCTACATCTATAGGTGAAGCACTCAAAGACCCCAAGTGGAGAGTGGCAATGAAGGTTGAGTATGATAGGATACTAAAGAATGACACTTGGGAATTGGTTTATTTACCATCAAAGAAAAAGGTAATTGGAACTAAGTGGATTTGGAAAGTGAAATACAAAGCAGATGGCTTCTTGCACAAGTATTTTCACGTGGAAGGATTTGATGTCCAAGAGACATTTGCACCAACATCGAGAATGACTACAATTCACAATGCACTTGTTGCACATAAAAGGTGGCCTATATTCTGATGGATGTTAAATCAACATTTTTGAATGGATACCTCAGGGAGGAGGTATATGTATCTCAACCACCAGGTTTCAAGATACCTCATTCAAAACATGAGGTTTGTAGACTTATAAAGACATTAAATTTCCTTAAGCAAGTTCCAAGAGCTTGGTACCAACAAATTCATAGTTTTTTCAAAACGTAGGGTTTCAAAGTACTGGTGCAAATTTGTATGTTATGATAAAAGATAACCAACTAGTGATTGTCATCTTGTATGTAGATGATTTCAGCATTACAAGACATCATGAAAATTTCATAAAAAAGACTTATGTTGGCTTGGGGAATGAGTTTGAGATTACAAATCTCGGCTTATTGCCTTGGCATTGAAGTATGCCAAAATTAGTATGGGATTTTTATATCACAATAGAAATATGCTATGGAAATCCTTAAAGCTTTTGGGATGATGGACTACAAAGCCACTAGCACACCTATGGAGGTAAATCTTAAACTTTCAACAAAGGATGATACACCGGAGTAGATGATGAGAAGTACAAAAATCATGTTGGGAATCTTATCGTTTGTGCAATGCTAGACCAGATATCTTTTATGTGGTTGGTGTATTGAGAATATTCTCTAACAAACCAAAACAGAGCCATTGGAATGTAGGCATGCGAATTCTAAGTTACATTATAAGAACCTTGGATTTTGATATTTTTTATACCACACATGATACACTTCAAGGGTATTATGATTTGGATTGAGCTAGAGAATGTGATTCTAGAACATCAATTTCTAGACACTCTTTTTCACTTGGTGCAAGAACATATGCTTGGGTAAGTAGGAAACTATGAGGAGATGGTATGGTTGATTCCAGAGATGCGCTAGTGCTGTGAAAAACCTACTCTACACTTGCCAATATAACTTTAGATATGCATAATAGACTCCTTTAGCTTCACAATGATGCATTTATAACTACCAAGTTCTTTGGAGCATCACTTCCAATAGTTTGCATCAAAACACATAACTTGCATATGCTAAAAATGTGAAGAACATTCTATTTTGGGGCTAAAAGGTCTCAGTATTATGCTTAGAGCTCACAACTTGGTATGAATTGACCAAAGGGCTTTTGCACACATCTAATTAGAGTGCATAGATAATTAAAGAAAGTTATTTAATCAATTTTTCTATACCATACACAGAGAAATGAATCTAGTAAGTCAAGGGGTCATCCTGACTTTTCAAGATCTAGAAGGTGTGCAAAAATAGTCACCTTTCTTGCTTCTCCCACAAAGAAATAATGGCATCAAGGATGAATCGACCTTTGATAAACCCTTTTTTCTTAGGGAGGATGATATCCTTCATGATAGGATTGAGTCTCCTAGCTAGGGTGGAAGCAATGATCTTGTAAATGGATGTCAAACATGTTATAGGTCTCCAATTGTTTAGTTCTTCCTTAGGACCCCTCTTATGGATGAGTCTAATGACCCTAGTGTTGATCTCAATAGGGAGAGTGCCTTTCCTAATAGCCTCTTTCCACACCAAGAGAATGAAGGGAGTCAAGAATTTAGCAAGAGCCAAGAAAAACTCGTTGGGAAGTCAATCAAGGCCATGAGTTTAGCAGGGTTTCAATTTACCAATGGTTTCTTTAATCTCATCGAAAGTGAGGGGCAGGTCCAGCATGGCAACCAGGCCAAGAGGAACAGTTTTTTTTCCTCTTTAAGGCAATGGAAGCCCCCATCCCGAGGACATTCTCCCCCCACTTGGGAGAGCTAGAGAAAACATCCATAAAGAAGCGGGTAGCCTCCTGTAAATTCTCCTCAACATTGATAGCAATACCACCATACTTTTCAAGAGCATCGGGATGAAATCCTAACACTTCTTCTTTTTGAGCAGAGAAAACATACACTTCTTCTTCAATGATTGGATTTCAAGAGACCATGAAGGATTGAAGAATCAAGCATCTTCGACTTGAGGGCTAGCTTTTGGTGCAAGTACCAAGCCTAAATGCTCTGCTAATAATTCAGGACTACACATCCACTTATTACCTTACAAGAGAGAACCACATATGGACTTATGCTTGTTAATTTGAGCATATTGGATAAATGTAAAAGTCAAAAGAAGATGGAATCTTGTGAAGTTATGAGAATGAACCCATGAATTATTTTGTGAAGGAATCAAATCAATCAAGTCCCTAAAGTGTAGGATCACTTTTAGGTGAGAAAACTTCAAATTCAAACTTAGAACATGTGTATAAATACACATACTT
This sequence comes from Ceratopteris richardii, assembly GCA_020310875.1. Lineage (NCBI taxonomy): Eukaryota > Viridiplantae > Streptophyta > Polypodiopsida > Polypodiales > Pteridaceae > Ceratopteris > Ceratopteris richardii. The sequence goes on from CM035411.1 coordinate 113,714,380, forward strand.
TTAGTTGCAATATCTGTGAGCCACACTGAGAGGCATTAAGCTACTTTAGTGAGCATACATTGAACTCACACTATCTATGTGTAGTCCACTACAATTCCCTTGTATCATATGCTCATTAGCATATACATTTTGATACATTTCTATCTATTGTTTATTGTTGCATCTTCTTCATTATAGTAATTTTGTGGAATTGATTAGGTAGATTCAAGTGTTTGCTATGAGTATGCCCAAGAGTCCAACCAACCTTTTTACTTCTTTAAAATAGACTTTGACAAAGCTTATGATAGAATTGAGTAGGATTTTGTGCTCTAGTCCCTTCATGACATTGGGCTTGGGAAATGGTTCATCAGAGCAGTTAGCACCCTTTTTGGAAATGCTCACTCTAGAATTGCTATTAATGCTATCCTTTCTCCTCATTTTAGACTCAGGAGATCTATCAGACAAGGATGTCCCCTTGCCCTCCTCCTGTTTGCTATAGTAAGTGATGCTTTTGGCTGGCTCCTAAAGGATGCCATGAACCAAAAGAGGCTAGAAGGTATCTTTGTCCCTAGATCTAATGAACAACTTTGCCTTCAAGCTTTTGCTGATGACACCAATATTGTGGTTAAAGCTGAACCTAGATTTTCTAATTGTGTGCTTGAGTGTCTTAACACCTTCTGCTTAGCCAGTGGTTCCCACATTAATCATAAAAAAACTACCTTCAAAGCCTCCACTCTCTATGTGCCCCCCTCCATTTTAGCTTTGTGTTGTGATATAATCAAGAATGGAGAGATCTTTAGACTGCTAGGAATCCCTATGGGGTTCCAAGTTACCCTTAATCAGAGGTGGGATTGGATTATGAACAAGTTTAGAAATAGGGGTTTTCATTGGTATGCCTGTCAAGCCTCTCTCTCCCATAGAGTCTTTGTGTTGAATCACTATATTCTACCTTCCCTAGTGTACTTTCTATCCTATTGGATGCCTAACAAAAAGAATTTCAACCAGGTCTTTGCCTTTTCAAGATGATTTCTTTGGGGAGGTAATCTCCTCTGCAACAAAATCCCTAAGGTAGCCTGGAAAATGTGTTGTTTCCCTAAAAAGGAAGGTGAGCTTGGTATTCTTTGCCCCATCAAGATGGCTACCAACCTCTTAGCTAAGTGGATACATAGGGCAATCGACTCAACTGATTTCTGGGCTCTGCTTATAAAAAGAAACACTGAAAATTTCTCCCTTTTCCAGTACAAGTCTTGGAAAAAGCACAATCTTTGGGATATTCTGGTTTCTCCCCAAATTTACTCTCCAGTTGGTAGTCCTACTTCGTGCAGGTTCTCGAATGCTTGGATGACTGTCAAGAAAACTTGTTCCCCTAACCCCAAATTCTTTCAGTTAACTGATTTTTTTATGCAAGAGAGCATATGGATTGGTTAGTTATCTCTATGGGACAATAGCTCTCTAGAATAAAGTAGCATAAGTGCTGCAAATTTGAATTTTCCTCTTGGAGGGACTTCACTTCAAACAACCATGTACTAACTCAAGAACAAATATCGCTCAACTCTGACTTATCTTATGGCTACGTGCAGGTGCTGTAGGAGCACATGGACATGCTGAGAAGAAGACTTGTTGTTTGTAACCAAAGAAGTGTTGTTAATGTTAAAGATGTTACCAATGACATGCTGAAAAGATACAAAAAGCAGAAAGGATCTATCACTCCTATTCTTCCCAAGCTCAACCAGAGATGGAAGATACAATGGTCTGCTACTCAGTGGACTCACAGATTCATGAGTCTTTGGCACATACCTTATAACATCAAACATTCCTTTTTGATGTGGTTGATTATCCACAATGGTATTTGGTGTGGTGTGAAAGCCAGGAAGTTTGGAATCAAAGATGAAGTATGTATGTTTTGTGGCAATGAGGAGGATATCCCCCACTTATTTTTTAGTGTGTTCATGCCCAACAGTTCTGAAGAGTCCTCTCCCCTGTATGCAAGAAAATGAATATGACCTTCAGCTATAGAGAGACCATCATTGGCTCTTGCAACAAATTCAACTATGCTCTGTGGAACATATGGCATGGTCACATTATCTGACATATTTGGAGATCTCGGAATCTTAAAGTCATTAACAAAAGCAAAGGATCATTGATGCAGACTTTTCTAAGAGGTTTTAGGGACCTGAGACATAAATCTATATCTGATATCAAGGATACCCCCAATGAAGAGTTCAAGTTATCCACACACTTGGCTACTACTGCCCCTTGTAAATGGAGGGACTCCCTCCTTCAACTTTACTCTGACACTAGATTTCACATGGTCATGTATTGTACTTAGCTTTTGTCCTTATTTTGTGTATGCATCCACTAGTTGCATAGCCTCTGATGGTCCCTTGAGGATTTGTTCCTTTTTATCTCTGCTTTGTGGGGGCCCGTCCCTTTTTACATCCATACATTTAATCTTTAATTTTAAACTTCCTGTTTCTTAAAAAAAAATCATTGATTTGAATCTATTTAATTTGCTTCCATCCAATGCATTTATCATCATATCTGCACATTGTTCATAAGTTGATACATATGAGAGTTGTATCTCCTTATTCATAATCTTCTCTCTGACATAATGATAATGAACTTCTACATGTTTAGTCATGGCATGATAGATATGGTTAGCAGCAAGATGTAATGAACTAATATTGTCTCCAAATATATGTGGAGTTGAAGTGTTCAATCCTAAAAGTGAATATAAGGTTCTAATCCACATAGCTTCTTGTGTACCTGCAAAAGTGAGATATCCTAATATGCATCTCCTATCATCTTTAGAGCTTGCCCAATCTGCATTAGAGAAGATTTTGACATCTATATCAGATGTATATGGATAGTAGAATCCTTCATTGATTGTGCCCTTCAAGTACTTTAGAATTCTCTTGGCTGCTTCCATGTGAGGCTTCCTTGGAGTGTGCATGAACTGACTCAACACACTTACTCCATAGTGTATATCCACTCTAGTTAGAGTTGCATAAATGAAACTTCCAACTAGACTTTGATAGCTTGTAATATCTTCAATTAGTTCACCTTCATGAGCACTTAACTTTAGAATTACCTCCATGGGAGTACCCACAACCTTTGTATTTTCCATCTTGAACTTAGAGATCATGTCTCCAATGTACTTCCTTTGAGTGAGCAACATACCTTTCTTTGTATATACCACTTCCAAACCTAGGAAGTATGTGAGCAAGCTAAGATCACTGATCTTGAACTCTACCTTCATTTGAGCTTTCATATTTCTGATTCCATCTACATCATTTCTTGTAATGATTATATCATCCACATATACACATAGATGTATGACCTCTAAATGATTCCTCTAAATAAATTACTCGTTCGAATCCTTGATCTTTGTCAAAAAAATTTCCATAGAATCTCCTTCATTCATATGCTCACTCTCCAACTGTTTTCTGAGGTAAGAAACACAATCCTCATTTCTTGCCTGGTATAAAGTGGTAAGTGTATCCGAAGCATCCTTTGTTGTTTTCGAAGAGCGAATGTTAGGAAAAATGGCAAGTTTAATAGAAAAAGCTATCAACACATGTTCTTAAGCATCTCTACCATCCCAACAAGTTTCTTTGTAGTAGGTGCAGTAGGAACCACTGTACAAATAGGAATTCAAAGATCATCATCTTCAACACCATTTGCATCACCTTCAATAACTGTATTTACAAGTGTAGTAGGACATTTTTCAACACCCTACACAATATTCATAGTCCTTTTGTTACCAATACATGTCCCATCATATATGCCCACAATGGATAATTAGTACCATCCAACCAGTCCTCGACAAACAACATAAGGAATACATCATTGATTTCAACCATGGCCACTGATTAAATACCCTAATGCAAAAAAATGACCTTGTCTCAAGAAGTTGAAAACCTATCGAGCTTTGATAAACTTGTAGTAGAGTTTAATGCGCTTGTAATGGCAAACCGAAACCAGTATATATGTTTGACACAAAAGGAAGAAATTTCCTACACAAGCACTACAATAGTGCGTTTGTAGGCTGAAACAAGCTCATACCGAAATTTTGATGCCATAGAAACAAGATGATTTGAACTACTAATTGCCCTAAGTATGCTCACCAATTTTTGTGCGATTTTGAGACTTTGTCTGAAGGGATGTTTATGATGCTCTAGATGAAGTGGCGATCTGCTCTGATACTAATTGTTGGAGTTTGAGGTCTACAAAAGCATGTGAATAGCACAAGGAAGAAGAAGAATCTTGGAGCACAACACAACAGTGAATGAACTACCAAGTGAATGTACAAAAATAAGTGACCTATTAGGGTTATAGGTGTATATACAAGTGGAGAAAAAAAACCTCCTGTCACTCTAGCACAATGGCAAGTACCAAGATGAGGAGATGCACCTCATAATTGTCAATCCAGGAAGACATGAGGAGGGTATGATGATGGTGAGCAAGTGAAGTGCATAAGTGAGCGAGTGAGAAGCACACAAGCATGCACACATACACACACATGTGCACACACGGCAAGACAAAGAGATGGAGCAATGGAATTCTTGATTAGCCAAAAACAAGATTACATGCTCTTTTGTTCACTTCAATTCCCAATTTTCTAACCCCAAAAATGAGCTCTCTAGCTTCTTTTATACTTTTTGACTAGTTTTGGCCCTATCCAGACCTAGTGTCCGACCTAATTAAAAAATAGGTTCCTATGCTAATTTGGAGGCTCAAACGAGCTCTAAAAAATATGAAAATTGGTATGTACTTAGATCTAATACTCTTCAAGCTTAAGGACTCCTCAACTTGCACAAAATGTAGTAAGAATCATCAAAAGAAATATTTACAATGGTGTGCAGTGATTAAAAACATTATTATAAAAGAGTTATCATTTGAAAAATTATGTAGACCTAGTTGCCAGGCCTTCGTTGACTGCTCTACCTGCTTTTGCTTGACTCTCCATTTGTTCTAATTCTCTTTGATGAATTCCTTGTCTTGTAAAGCCACCTTGACTACCCTGGTTGCTGCCAACACCCCCCTCTCTCGCGTCTATTGTCCCTGATACACCCTTGTTGTGAAGAGTGTTTGATGTAGTATTCTATGACATTTGTGGCTAGGTGATGTTCTTCCAAGCACAAACCTTGTTCTAGATCTATCATAAATTGATCCAAATCTACTCAACCTAGGATGTCTAGATGTGGCAATCATAGCTAGTTTGCATGGAGTGCTTGTTCTACTGCAAAAAAGGTGCAACAAGTGGGTGGGTCTAGGAATGAAAATCTCATATTGGTACTCCCAGAACCCTGTAGAAAACATCTCCTCAAAGGTTTGCTTATAGCAAGCAGGTAAATATTTAATGCATGCATGCCAGGAATAGATGGTGTAATGAAGGGTGTTTGGCTCATATCATATACCAAGTCATGATTACCTTCAGAGAAACCTCAGGTAGAAATATATCGTGCTTGGACATTCCTGAAAGTTTTGAAAATGATAGCCATTAGCTCAAAAATCTTCATGCACATCTTGGTGGCAATGTCTGGCACATTCTTGAATCTTGATGGCCAGTGACATATAGCAGATATGATGTAAGCAACTATGGGTGGTTCTCTGGGTGGAGTGAAATAAGGATATTTTAACCACTCTAAATGCCCTTTGGTATTGTGGACTTTGACTACAATGTTGGCCATGGTCAACAAAGGACAATAGGGTAGTAGCAAGGGTTATATTTAATGTACAAGGCACATTTGACCAAGTGCACATCATCTTGAGATGATCTGATAGTAGCCATGCATGCCAATTTGGTTGGAAGATAGTTGCTTTTCGTGTTGTTTTGGGTAGGTCATGCGACTCAAACTGCATAGCAAACGTGGGTTCTCTTCTAGTAACCCTCTTGATTTTTGCATTGTAATCTACTAACAATACAAAATATGGCACATATTGGAGTTTTGAGGTGGTGATGAGTCGTTGATGTGAAAGTTCTGAAAATAAGCGGACTTTAAAATTATTTCTTCAAGATTGGACATATATTGTATTTTTGCAGCCACCCTATCATCATGAGTATGGCCTATTTGTTCTACCTACTTGAGCCATTCTGGTGCCTCAATTTCAAAGGTTTCTTGGCCCCCTTTGATAGTGCACCCTTGTTGAGAGAGATGGTTGGATGCACTCAGAAGATCAAGTTGGTGCTGCTAGACCTGCTTCACACCTGCCCTCCTTTGACTCCAGATATGCTTAGTAGACTCCTTGAGCTTCCAAATGATACCAAAATATGCTATATGTACTTTGGAAAAGGTTTGAGTAATGACTTGATCAAAACAGACTACTTTGTAAATCACAAGACTTGAAAACTTTCTATTTTGGTCTTGATACCTGCTCAATGTTATGCTCAGTGTGACCAGTGTAGTTACAATTAGCAAAATTCCTTCTAGAGATATTCTATTAGCTTAGTAAGCTTCCATTTGCAAGTGGAATGAAAGGAAATGATAAACTACACTCAGAGAAATCACTTTAGCAAAATAAGGTGTACCCCCGATTTTTTAGGAGACTTACAGTCACAGACTAGTGAGCACCCCGACTGAGATTTCTCTGTGATGGTAGATCCAATGGCCTTGAAACTTTGTAGGTGTATAGTAGACTTTGAGCTAAATCCAATGCACTTTGAATCATCCAATTTGGTTCAGTAGATCTTGAGATATGCCCTGTTGAAGTTGACAGAGTTGAAGGTAGTCACTCAGAGAAACCAGAAATTGTGAATGTAAGTATATTGATTAAATCTAATGATTGTACATTCCCATTGGCATGTAATGTGATGCTCAATGGTACTCAGAGGTGTGGGCTATGGTGTAGCTCACCCACACTCAGAAATTCACTCAGAAATGTCTCGGGAAGAGTATCACACAACCCGCGACTTTTTCCTCATCTTTTATAAGAGTTGATTGGTCATTTGATTTTGAATTCAAACTATTCTCCTAGAATCTTTCACCTAAAAGTTGATTGAGATATTCCCTCAATCATTCACCCACTCAATCAATTAGATTTTCCACGACTTTCTCAAGTAGGTGAGTTTACAAGAGTGATTAAAGTCATATAGACTTTTACATAGGATAAAAGGTAATAACCAATTAAGCATTGGTTCCTATGATCATTGTTCCATGTAAATATATCCTTCAAGGGTTCAAGCTTTATGTGTTCAAGTTTGATAACCAAGCCAAGTCTTCCAAAACTCCAATGTTCAAGCCAATGTGTGAAGGCTTGATGTGCACCAACAGCTCCCCCTCAAGCCAAACACTTTGGCTCAAGTCTTCATCTCTAGTCTTCAATTACTTCCTGCAATCCAATCATGGATTTAAATCTGCATAGCTTGCTTCCATCCAGAGCTTTAGTAAGTAAATCTGCACATTGCATATTAGTAGACACATATGACAATTGAATATCTTTGCTAAGTAATTTCTCCCTCACATAGTGGTAATGAACCTCTATGTGTTTTGTCCTTGCATGATAAATTGGATTAGCTGCAAGGTGAAGAGAACTTGTGTTATCCCCAAAGATGATTGGTGGCCTTGTATGTAGGCCCAATTCTGAATATAAAAGCTTCAACCATATAGCTTCTTGAGTGGCATTTGCTAGCCCTCTGTACTCTGCCTCAGTAGATGACAAAGCTACTGTGGGTTGTTTCTTGGATGACCAAGAAATTGGTTTATCACCTGCAAAACATATGTAACCAGATGTGCTTCTCCTGTCATCCTTGCAACCTGCCCAATCTACATCTGAATATACCTTAATATCAATGTCTGATGAATAGGGAAAGTACAAACCATGATTTTGTGTTCCCTTTAGGTACTTTACTATCTTCTTTGCTGCCTCCAAATGAGGTACTCTTGGTTTGTGCATAAATTGGCTAAGTACACTAACACCATATGATATATCAATCCTGGTTAAGGTAGCATAATTAAGACTACCTACCAAACTTTGGTAACCTGTAATATCTTGGAGTTCTTCCCCTTCATGAGCACTGAGTTTGTGGTTGACCTCCATAGGAGTGCTTGAGACTTTAGCTTCCTGCAAATTAAACTTCTTGACCATGTCCTGAATGTACTTCTTCTGAGTAATAAAGATACCTGAATTTGTATACACCAATTCAAGTCCTAGGAAGTACTTTAATAATCCAAGATCATTGATCTTGAATTCCTTCATCATCTGTCCTTTGATGTGTCTTATTCCCTGAACATCATTTCCTGTAATAATGATGTCATCAACATAAACACACAAATATTACCTCTGAATTGTTCCTTTTGATAAACAATGAAGTATCTGCTTTACTCATTATGAATCCTTGGTCTAGGAGATAGGTTGTCAACCTGTAATTCCATGCTCTAGGTGCCTGCTTCAATCCATACAGAGCCTTCTTCAATTTACAAACATGATTTACCTTATTGGGATCTTCATAGCCAGGTGGTTGTGACATGTAGACTTCTTCAGATATCCATCCATTCAAGAATGCATTCTTCACATCCAATTGGTACATGTTCCAATTCTTGGATGCAGCTACACTCACCATAACTCTGATAGTTGGCATCTTGGCCACAGGAGAAAATGTCTCCTCATAATCAATGCCTTGGGTTTGTGCAAAACCCTTGGCTACCAACCTAGCTTTATACCTGTTTATTGTACCATCTGAGTTCCTCTTGAGTTTGTAGATCCATCTGGATCCTATCACCTTCATGGAGTCCTTCTTGGGTACCAAGTCCCAAGTATCACTCTCCTTGAGAGCCTCCATTTCTTCATTCATTGCTTCCTTCCATTCTGGTTTAGTAACTGCTTCTTCAAATGTACCTGGTTCTTCATTCAAGAGATCCTTTGCAAGATATACAGAGTGCTTGGTTACAAGTGAAGTATCATACCCATACCTAATAGGTTTTTTCTTTTCTCTCTGAGATCTTCTCATAGCTTGAGTTGAGGATTCTGGATTATCTTCTAGTTGCTTCATCTTCATCTTCCCTTTGGATTTCCAAGCCTTGAACTCTTCAATGTTGATGGTGTCTTCATCATCTGAGCTTATGTCCTCTTTCTGAATTGGTTCTTGCCTGATAAGTTTGGGAAAATCTTCTTCCATGTCATAAGGTAGGCTAACTTTCCTGCACTCATTCTCATACCATGAGTCATTCTCATCAAAGATGACATCTCTGCTTACCTTGAAGCCTTTGTTTGAGGGGTTGTAGAATCTGTATCCCTTCTGATTCAAATCATAACCAATGAAGATACATTTTTCAGCTTTAGGGTCTAGCTTTCCCCTTACCTGTGAGGGAATATGCACATATGCTACACAACCAAAGATTTTGCAATGATCCAGAGATGGTCTCTTACCATGCCAAGCCTCATAGGGTGTCATTCCATCAAGTGTCTTTGATGGCAATCTATTAATTAAATATGTGGCAGTAGATACACTCTCTGCCCAAAGATAATTTGGCAATTTCTTTTCATTTAGCATAGACCTAGCTGTCTCTACTATAAGTCTATTCCTTCTTTCAGCTACCCCATTTTGTTCAGGTGAGTACCTTGTAGTAATCTCCCTCTTGATGCCTCTTTCCTGCAAGAAATCTTCAAACTCATTGGAGAAGTACTCTCCTCCACCATCTGACCTTAGCTTCTTCAAGCTTCTTCCTGTTTGATTTTCAACAAGTGCAAGATACCTCTTGAAACAATTAAACACTTCATCTTTATGTTTCATGTAGTATAAGACAGTCCACCTGCTATAGTCATCAATGAAGGACACATAGTACCTTGATCCAGATATGGATGGTTCCTTGCTAGGTCCCCACACATCTGTATGCACTAATTCCAGATAATCTTCATGCATAAAACCTTTCTTGGTATAAGGCAATCTGTGTGACTTACCAAATTGACAAGCCCCACACTTGTATATCATGTGTTGCTTGGATACATTAGGTATCCCAAGCACACATTGATCTCTACTCATTTGCTTTAAGGTCCTTTCTCCAATGTGACCTAATCTCTTGTGCCAAATCTCCAATTCTGATAGGGTTTGATCTTTATAGTTGTACAAAGCAATGCTCTTTGTGTCTTCTAGTTCAAAGGTAAATAATCTACCTGATTTTTCTCCCTTGGCTATCCTTCTGAATCCATGTCTTGGATCCTCCACATATGCACCATGTTGAGTGAACCTGACCTGTAGACCCTTTTCCACAATCTGACCTACACTCATCAGATTCTTGGTGATTGTTGGAACATACAATACTCTGCTCAATAAATTCTGATTACCATCACTAGTTTTGACATTGCCTACTTTAACAACTGAGTGTTTAGTGTCATCACCTGTCTGCACTTGATGCTTGCCTTTGGGTTCTTCTAAATCAGAAAGTAATGCAACATTTCCAGCTACATGATTAGAGCAGCCTGAATCAATATAGAATAAGTGATCATCATTGATACCTGACTTAGATGTCATGTTCATGATCAACAAGGAATCATCTTGCTCCTCTGCATAATTGTTGTAATCCTTCCTATTTCTGTATCCACCTTGATAGTTGCCATTGTGATTGTAGTTGTTGTTATAATTATTGTTGTAGCCATGATAGCCTTGAGTTTGATTGAATCTGCCTCTGCCTTGAGAGTATCCTCCTCTTTGGTGACCTCTTCCTCTTTGGTTCTTGTAGTTTTTGTAGCATTCATCTATGGTATGGTTAGACAAGCCACAGATATTGCATGGAGATTGGTTGTAGGGTCTCCCCCTACCTGACTTACCTCCTCTGCCCCTACCTCTAGAAGATCTACCTATCCCTGCATAGTTTGCTTGGGAGGTAGAGCCTTCTTCATCAACCTTTTTGTTTTTACCCTTGTCTTTAGTCTTCTTATCAGTATATAGGGCAGAGGGATTGTTACCTTTTGATTGCTCTCCATTCTTTGTGATCTTTGCTTCGTGTGTAAAGAGTTGTCCAATCAGGGTTGTTAGATCAGGTGCTTGGATGTCCATGTATAAGTCCATTGCTGTGGTAAAGCTCTCCCACTTGTCATCTGCCTTTAGTCCATTGATCACTTGTCTGACTATTTGCTCTTCCTCAATCTCCTCTCCAACACTTGCAAGTTGATCTGCAATGTCTTTGACTTTGGTGACAAAATCTGAGACACATTGTTTTGATTGCTTCCTAAGAGTTGTAAACTCAATCCATAGCTGATTCTTTCTGGCCCTTGTGCTTGATGAAAAATATGTTGACAAGGTTTCCCAAGTCTCTTGGGAAGTCTTACAATTCCTTACATGAGGTAAAAGAAAGTCAGATATAGAGTTTAAAAGATATGACCTTGCCAAAGCATCTTTTGCACACCATTGATTGAGCCTCTCATGTTCATCCTTTGTAGGTAGGCCTCTAGTCTTGAATGAGGGCAATTCCTCATCTCTTGATATGTATCCAAACAAGCTCCTTCCTTGTAGATAGGTCTTCATTCTTAGAGACCAAGCTTGGTACTTGTTCCTGTCTAATTTGTCAATGAAGGAAGGGAAACCATCACCCATGATTACCTTATATGCTCTGATACCACTGTTGAGAGAGATGGTTGGATGCACTCAGAAGATCAAGTTGGTGCTGCTAGACCTTCTTCACACCTGCCCTCCTTTGACTCCAGATATGCTTAGTAGACTCCTTGAGCTTCCAAATGATACCAAAATATGCTATATGTACTTTGGAAAAGGTTTGAGTAATGACTTGATCAAAACAGACTACTTTGTAAATCACAAGACTTGAAGACTTTCTATTTTGGTCTTGATACCTGCTCAATGTTATGCTCAGTGTGACCAGTGTAGTTACAATTAGCAAAATTCCTTCTAGAGATATTCTATTAGCTTAGTAAGCTTCCATTTTCAAGTGGAATGAAAGGAAATGATAAACTACACTAAGAGAAATCACTTTAGCAAAATAAGGTGTACCCCCGATTTTTTAGGAGACTTACAGTCACAGACCAGTGAGCACCCCGACTGAGATTTCTCTGTGATGGTAGATCCAATGGCCTTGAAACTTTGTAGGTGTATAGTAGACTTTGAGCTCAATCCAATGCACTTTGAATCATCCAATTTGGTTCAGTAGATCTTGAGATATGCCCTGTTGAAGTTGACAGAGTTGAAGGTAGTCACTCGGAGAAACCTGAAATTGTGAATGTAAGTATATTGATTAAATCTAATGATTGTACATTCCCATTGGCATGTAATGTGATGCTCAATGGTACTCAGAGGTGTGGGCTATGGTGTAGCTCACCCACACTCAGAAATTCACTCAGAAATGTCTCGGGAAGAGTATCACACAACCCGCGACTTTTTCCTCATCTTTTATAAGAGTTGATTGGTCATTTGATTTTGAATTCAAACTATTCTCCTAGAATCTTTCACCTAAAAGTTGATTGAGATATTCCCTCAATCATTCACCCACTCAATCAATTAGATTTTCCACGACTTTCTCAAGTAGGTGAGTTTACAAGAGTGATTAAAGTCATATAGACTTTTACATAGGATAAAAGGTAATAACCAATTAAGCATTGGTTCCTATGATCATTGTTCCATGTAAATATATCCTTCAAGGGTTCAAGCTTTATGTGTGGTCTTCAAGTTTGATAACCAAGCCAAGTCTTCCAAAACTCCAATGTTCAAGCCAATGTGTGAAGGCTTGATATGCACCAACAACCCTCAGAGTACTGGCATGGGTTCATACAGTTCTTCGAATCATTCTTGTACAGGAATTTCCACTACTACTTCTAGCTCTGGGTCTATAAGCAGATAGGGTGGTCTTTCATATTGTAATAACCATGCTTGTGAGTTCTTCGACCCGTTTCTAGAGGGTTTCCAGTTCCTCTATAGTCTATGGTATGGTGGTAGCCTCTAGCCTAGATATGCTTATTGTAGTTAACTACTTCTTGAGATCAACACACGTTGTGCCCTATGTTCTATCCATGATGGCCTTGAGATTGTGTTGGTTCTATTGTTGTAGCCCCCTATTCTCCTCCAATACCACAGACATGTGCTTCTTGAGAAGCCATAGATTTCTTCGTAATTTTGTGTTGGTTACTTGTTGCTCATGTAGCATGTCCTCCATGTCTTGGATAGCTTGGGCAACCACATCCAATACCTTGGCCTCCGATTCTTCATGAGCTTGCTGTAGTGTGAGGTATTTAGCCTAGATTGTTTCATTGTCAGATTCCAATGCTATAAGTTGTGCTTGTAATCTTTGAGATTCTACCTATAAGGTAGTGTTTAGGTTTTGCAATTGTTGATAATCTTGCTGAAGATGTGAGACACACTGAATTATTGTATTGAATGTATCATTTACAGTTGTAGATGTAAAGGGGGTAGGGTTTAATGCAAGGGGAATGGGAATGGAAATGGAAATGGTGGATGCAATGCATGATGGTGTCAATGATATTGGTGGAGGGGGTATCAGGGATGGTGGAAGGATGGGGGGAGGTGTGATGGGTGGAGAAATGTCCATGGGGTCGGACAATGTGGTGTATGTGGGGGCTACCATGAAGGTGGGGATGGTAGGTGTGGTGATCATGGTATCTATGTACAGTGAAGTGGATATAAGTGTTTGTGAACCTAATATCTTTGTGGTGGGAAGATGAGTGAAGATTTCCATGAATGATACATACTGGGATAGAGCGATGGTGGCAATGGAGGCATAGGGAAAGATGGATGAGGTGAATGGAAAGTATGGATCATGGGGGGATGTGTGTACGGGGATAAGCAAGGATACTTAAGCTGCCCTCAGTGGGTCTCACGTGTCCTTCTACACTAGGTATGATGGTGTCACCAATGGTGGATTCTTTGGATAGAAATGGAGAAGAAAAAAGTGGATTGGTGGTGGAAGAAAAAAAGGTCACTTGAGAGATCGGTTCGCAGAATGAGAAAGAGGTTGTTGAGGTAGCGGTGTGGATAGTTGTTGTTAAAATTATAGTGGTTTCTACAGTGGTGGTTGGCAGAGGTGGGGAAGATGGGGGGCACGGAGGCGAGATAGGCAAAGTTTGTACAAAGATTTCAGTGATAAGATCGATCGTGGCTATTAAACTAGTCACTAGTTCTATGGTTGCTTCTTGTTTGAATATGGGGATACATATATTGTTGCCTAAATGTGGCCTCATCTCCACTCTTCATCGATCATACCAGATTGATTGGCATAGTGCAATGTGCACTCGTTCTTGAACTCCCAATGATTCTATCAGCAATTTGAGTGAATTAATGAGTTGAGGGTCCACCCCTTCATTTGTGAAGATTTGATCCATCAAGCCTTTTGGCCTGACACGAATGAGACTCTATGTCATTCTCCCATAGTCCCAATTTTATCGTACAATCATTGTAATTGGGGTGCATACATGGGGGCACCTCTGCGTTCAAGCATTTCTTGTTGCTCTTCATGGTGTCCTTCCTCATGCTCATCGTCACCCTCCTTTGATCCTTCATCTTCAGCTTCGTCTTCTTTGTATTCTTCTTCTTTTTCTTCATCTTCATCAACTATGGCAACCTATGCTTGTGATGTAGGTGCTTGTGGATGTAATTTTTCCACAACTTGTTCATCCCCTAACTCAATGTTCACCTCTTGTAGGATCTACTCGAAATCTTCGTTGGTGAGTTCTTCCAGGTGGACTCCTCCAAGGAATTTGCAGTCTGTTGGGACTGGAGGAAATATTAAACTTGGATCTTTAGAGCTGCATCTTGGGAGTTAGAGTGCTCGAAGTTGAGCACACGATACTCCGCCTCACATGTGCTTTGATGGGGGTCCTATGGAAGTTTTGCCTTTGAATCATTGTACCCTATTCCACATCAAAGATACACCGAAAAGTTTGTGAAATGAAGAAGAGATTTTTTTTGGATCCCAATTTATTATCCAACCAAATTTAGCATTGGATAAATCAATTATCATTCTCTCGATTGGAATGCCATATGCAAGACATCGATAGATAATCCTTGTGAGGGCACAACATCCATACAATACTCCCTTGCATGGCCATTGTTTGTGTGCCATATGAATTTGATCAATGGTCCAATGTGGCAAGTTAATAATAAGGTTCTGAGTATCGATGAGATACAAACTAAAACATACTTTCTTATGGGGTTGAATGATGAACATGTCTTGTGCTGGAAAAGCAAAATGGTGCATGCACATTCTCACGCGGACTACGATGTTGGGTATCATGGCCACCATATCTTTGAGCTTCATGAGCTTCCTATTCTTCACATTTTTTGGCACTAGGATTTCCTTCTTAGTGGGGATGTCCAAAACATCATGCACCAAGTTTTTGGTTAACCTGAATCACGTTAATTCATTTCCCCAAGTTAGAGATGGAAGCACAAATATGCTTCAAGCTTTGGGATTCTTGGTGGGTGTTAGGGTGTTGATGAGATAGTAACATTGCAAGAAATCAAGTTTGGGAAGCTTAGCACTAAAATACAGTTCCAATCCCCCTTTGTCTCACATTGGGCATATCTCTTCTACATACTGTAATTTCTCAAACTCACGAGTGAAAAAATGGTGCTTCCCCCATTTTCCATTGAACTCTATTTCTACCTCCCAAAGGTAAGAGCCTTCTCCTAATGGTCCCACTACCTCGCTAAACCAATGGGAGGTCTTTTCCAATTGGCATGGTGTTGCCATTTAGGAGATCTTATATGGGGATGATTTCTATGGTCTATAAGTCCTCTGGTTGTTCATTTGGCTCGAGCATGATGGGTAAGCTTTCCATATCGACAACCTACTGACTTATGCCTACCTAATACTTCTCTTTCGATAGTGATATAATTTTGTTCATCCGCATTCAATGATCTAGTGGCATAGCAATGGGAAGATCCATATTACCTTCACTCATAGGTTGTGCTAGTACACACCCAATAGCATAATTGGATGCATCCATATGAACATGGAATGACTTGTTCCAATGTGGTGTAGTCAAGATTGGTGTTGAACACAATCATTACTTAAGCTCATTGAAGGAGTTTTCACATTCTTCTGACCACTCAAAGTTAGTCAAAAGGGAGTACAGAGGATTTGCAATGATTGCATACATATGAATCAAATGTCGATAATAACTACAATGCCCCATGAAAGCTTGTACTTACTTGACAATCTTTTGGCCTAGGTAGCTTTGTAATAGCTCTAACACTTTTCTGGGTTTAGGCAAACCTGACATTCTCTACACTTGTCAAAGATTTGTCTTAGCTCAGATATATGTGTTTGTCTAATGTTGGAATGAGCACATCGACTTCCAAGTTTTTACACAAGGATTCTTTAAATGCATGACACATCAGGCTTTGATAGGTAGCTGGTGCATTTTTTAGACCAAATGGCATTACTCAAAATGAAAATATGCCCCACTTTGTGGAAAAATCCATCATATGTTGATCTTCCTTGATTATAGCCAGAGAACCCATCAAGGAAGCTATATACTTCCTTGCTATTTTCTTGTGGAAATATGCTAAAAAGCAGATAAAAAATCAAATAAAAGTCCAAAAAATGCCAAAAAAATCAAGAAAAGGTTCTATGATTTGGCCACAAATTTAAGACACCTCTTCAAACTCAAAACACCAAAGAAACTCCCTTTATCATCTTTATTTTATAGGAAAAAAATCATTTGGAAAAGTAAAATAATTCCCAAAAATTCCTAATAAATAAAAAAAATCCAAACAAACTCCAAAAAAATTCTAACAAGATTCTCATGAATGGGCTATGAAATGACCTCCAAATAACATGAGAAATCTTAAATAAAAGGCATGAAAAATGATGAAAATGGAAAAAAATAAGTTGAAAAGGGTATGAGAAGAGCTATGTACAACCTGGACAGATTTTGCAAGTTTGAGGTGATCCAAGAAAGCTTCAGTTTTGTTGATGATAGGGCTTGATCTTTGAGCCAGGCAAAGTCTCTAGCTGCACTGCTCCCCATTGTAGCATTTCTCTAATCTTGTATGGTCCTTCCCAATGAGGAAGTCGTTTGCCTCACAATTGTGTCTATAACTGTGGTCTATGTAAGAGAACAAGCATACCATTTTGTAATTTGTTTGTCCATAAATTTCTATCGTGAGCTTCCTTCCTTTTGTTTTGTGTCTCCTCCAACTATTTTGCTACATGTAGGCAAATTTCCTCCAATTTGTTGACTGCTGATAGTCTAGTAGAGACCCCAGGACTACACATATTCTATCCTAGGTGAGCCATGTAATAACTCAAAGGGCTCAATAGGGGTTATTGTTGGGGATGTAAGGGTCATGTGACCTTACCCCCATATTCATATATATACATCATATATAGAGGATTGCCTCAAGAGAGATCATTATGTGGGTTTCGAGGCTCCCACGCATATCCGCGCGTCTTTCCTCTCTTCTCTCTCCCTCCATCTCCTCCTTCCTCCTCTTGTTCTGCACCCAAAGCCCTTCATTGGTATCAGAGCATGCTGAAGGCTGGTGTGCAAGAAGCTTCAATGGAAGCTTACGTCAGAAGGGGTAGAAGTGCAGGTGGCATCTATTGACAACTGTTCAGTATTTCGGTCATAACTCAAGCCAGGAAGCTCGGATTGATGCGTTTTAAAGTTCTGTGCGTAGCTAACAAAGAGAGCTACAACTTCACAAAGGGGTGCAGAACCTAGTTTGGACATTTAGAGTGCCGAAAATTCGAAAAACGAAGACTGTTGTAGAAGACGAATCTACATTCACTATGACAGCAGGTCAGTTTTTGGATCATAACTTGAGTTCTATAGATCGGAATGCCAACTTGCTATACGTAGCTTGTAAAGATAGCTACAACTTTGTAAAAGGAGTCAGAGTCAGATTCTCAGTGCAAGGTCACCGAAACTGCAAAATACAGAGTAGTAGTGTTGTAAGTGATAGTGAAATTAATAGCAGGTGCTTTTCTTAAGCATATCTTCAGCTACACACCTCCGATTGAGGTGTTCTTTATCTCCTTACGTAGCCAAGACTCAGATCTTGAAGTTTGTTGAAGACCAAAAGTTCAAATTCAGAGGTTATCACCTCTAAAACAGCAAAACACAGAGCAGTACATTTTCATTATAAAAACCCTAATTGCACTTGGAGGTTGAATTTGCTTTGGAACTTCTTCGAGAGAGAATTTTTGGTGTGCAAGCTCTTATTTTCAGAGCTTCAAGGCATTGTACATGTATGATCATTGTGGTAGCTCCTCCATATGAGAGTAGAGCATGATCTTGTCATGTGTTTGACATGTAAGATGACATTGTGGTAACTCTTTTTTGAGAATTATGTCATCATGAGTTCAATCATGGATGTATAGTGGCATTGTGGTCTATATCTTGCTTATGCCACTTGGTTACGAATTTACTTTCCGATTGCACATACTTTTGTGAGAGTTGACATTGGATCTTAGTTGGTACTTGTATCTTTGCTTTCTTTGCAGGTACAGGATCCAGATTGGAGCCTCAGTTACACATTCGTTTGTCACCATTATTAGCATTTGGTCATTGATTGATATATATTTTCCAGTGTGATTCTTGGCATATGTGGATGGTGATTCCCACATGGTTATTTTGGTTCTAGAGTCCATTTTACAGAGGAGATGCTGCCGAAATTTCACCGGCTTTTATGCTAGAAAGGAGCTCTAGTGGATCTTGAAGCTTGTGCGATAGCCTTGGATCATTGTTTATCTCCATTCATTTGGACTTGGTCACATGTTATTTGTGACGGATTGGACCATCTAGCAGGATTCATTCTTGAGTGGGAGGTGCATCACCATTGTATTGGCGTGTATTGCCATTAGTTTTTGGCATGTGTATTTACCATTATCTTTGATTGGATCAGTGACAGGTGGTGATAGATTACTTATTGTTCTTTGGTTATTGGTTATCTTGTTTGATTGCTCAGTTTACAAGGGATACTTTGTCGAATTTTTCCTAGGATTCTTTCATATCTATTTGGTCACTTTGCAGATTTGGTGAGCAGGTTTATGCTCATGGTTTTATGTGCATGCTAGATACATGGTTATGTGACAGGTGGTTCACATGGTTTTCTTCTCGAGTGACATATTTGTGATGTGAGTTATGCATATGGATATGCAGGTGTGATCCTATTGAGGATAGAGTATCGTTTTTGAGTCTCTTATTACATTGCTAGTCTTTTGGATTGCCAGCATGGTCTCTTCTCGATTTGATGGCACTAACTTTCCGAGATGGAAAGCTCAGATGTGGCATACATTGGTTCGTGCAGGGTTACACATGTATGTGCATAGAGATGCACAGAGGCCTCGTGACATGCCCGACCACATATGGATTGATATGGATGCATTGGCTAGCTCCACTGTCTGGTTACAACTTGTGGATTCTATATATGAGTCTGTTATATATGAGGAGACGAGTAGTGCATTATGGCAGAGACTACATGACATGTATGCGAGTCCATCGACTCATGTGAGACATAGATCATATCGACGACTTCGATGTTGCCATTGTGGTCATGAGGGCCATATTCGACGACGTTGCTTTAGGCGGATGCGACGACGACGTCAGAGATATAGGTCAGGTAGTGATTTTAGGAGAGTCTATGGTAGTTGATTATGCTAGTGATGGTGATATCACTTTCTCCTATGGTTCATCTCAGGATTCCTCTTGTTCATTGGATAACACACATATGGCTTGGTTGCTTGATGCATTACCCATTTTTCATGTTACTCCACATCGTGAGTGGTTTTGTCGATTCTCAGGTGAGAGTCGTGGATGTGTGCACATGCTTGATGGTATGGTATATGACATTGAGGGTGCAGGAGATGTATGCATTATCCTACCTAGTGGAGCATCACTTATACTCAGACATGTACGTTATGTGCCTTCATTCCCTATGAGCTTGATTTTAGTTAGCCAGTTACATGAGAGCAGATGTTATGCATTCCTTGGTGAGCATCATTTTCAGTTGCAGTTGGGACAGCTTATGCTTGTCAGAGGTGCTAGGATTGGGCACATGTATCCACTGCAGGTACTTCATATGAGAGACAGTCTCGTCTCAGTGGGAGTTCAGCCTTATGTGCGATGTGAGACTCGTCATGTCTCATTTTGTCTACCTACAGATAGGTCTATGAACATTCTTGATGCACATGTATGGCAGGACTCAGATGCTCAGATGGATGCACATGTAGAGCATGTTTTGGACGCTCATGATGCTTATGTAGAGCATGATTTTGTTGATCACATGGATGCTCATGTGGAGCACATTTTGGATGATCAGTTGGATGCTTTAGAGCATGATATGGATGCTCACGTAGAGCATTATGATGATACTCAGTTAGAGAGTGATCATCAGTTTGACCTTGGTGTTGATGTTGTGCAGTCAGCTCATGTGGAGCATGATCATACACTTGGTGTGGTAGAGCAGGATTGCTCTCATGGTACACAGTGTATACCAGAGCATATTAGATCTCAAGATGCACAGCTAGACACATCCTTGGTTGATAGAATGGCTGATTTGGATGCTGAGGAGTCAGTAGTTATAAAGTCATTCTTGGATTCGCTCATGCCAGATATTGACACAGATATGTCAGGACATGTTGGTCTTGATGATAGTGCTTTGGATGCCTTGTACAGGCATGGTTGACATGCTTAGGTTAGCCAGGATAGCACATGTTTCGACAGCATTCGGGAGTCTGATGTACGAGTTGTTATGCTCGAGACCAGACATTGCAGTTGCGATTGGAGCATTTGCACTTGGAGTTGTCAGTTGTTCGATGATTGACACACGCATAGAGCGAGTGGGAGCTTTGCAGTAACTTCATGAGTTCTTGCATCAGTCATATGTGAGCTCGACTCTTATCGATACGAGTCTAGAGCAGTTTGAGGTGCATGGATACACCTTGTTTGAGGCGGTTGGTGTAGGCTGATCTGGTATGGGTAGAGATCTGGACTCTTCCTGTACATTATTGTATAGTCCTACATCATTCTCTGTATGTGTTACCACTTATGGTCACATTGACCCTTAAGTGGGAGATTGTTGGGGATGTAAGGGTCATGTGATCTTACCCCCATATTCATATATATACATCATATATAGAGCATTGCCTCAAGAGAGATCATTATGTGGGTTTTGAGGCTCCCACGCATATCCGCGCTTCTTTCCTCTCTTCTCTCTCCCTCCATCTCCTCCTTCCTCCTCTTGTTCTGCACACCAAAGCCCTTCAGTTACTCCATAGAAACTCATCCATGACTCTCTAGAGTCCAGTTTCTCTCAGTCTCTCCTGATCCATTCTATATGTATCCCATCCTAACCTCTCTCATCCTAGAGGGTTTACAAAACTTACTTCAGGCCTCTCTCGAGTCATCTCTTTGGGACTTCCTAGAACATGAGAAGATACCGCTCCATGCTGATCCTGAAAACCATGCTATCTTAGAGGAGGGAATACCAATCCACCTTTCCAAGTGTATGCATGTCTTCCATGTTCCATAACCATGAGGATCCTCTCAAAAGAGTTATCTAAATAGATGACCTTCTCAGAGGTGTCTAAATCCTTGAATTCACGGGCTTCCCCTATAACTTTACCCTCACTCATAGCATTAGCCTTTGCAATAAGAGTACACATGGAGGCTTCATCAATTATCTGTAGAACTTTTGATTGAAATTTTGCATCCATTTTTAATAGATAAAAAATACTAACCTCCTTTTTAATGGATTTAAATAACCTTGAATGCTCAAATTCCATAGGAGCATGGGCTATATGTGACTTTTCAAGCTCCTTTTCAGATCCTATTGAATGCATATCCAATGGCTTCACTTGTTCATGTAAGATCTTCTTTTGGTTGTGTCTCTTCACTTGGAGTAGGTATATCCTAAAGTGTCCCCTTTTCCTTGTTCAGTCCATTTGTACTTGACTCTTGACAAGTTTTTGCTTAAGGAGCTTTCCCTTTGCTTCTTATCTACATAACAAAAAAGTCAATTTCTTCTAGATGTACCAATCTTGTAGATGGTGATGGCATGTGGGTTCATTCTACAACTCTTTCCTTACTCATAGAGATCATCTGAATGTAAGGCCTTGATGTGGATGCCTTTTTCTTTGGAAAAAAAAAATGATGTAGTGATCTCTAGCTTCTGGGCGATTTCTGCCAATCTTGGCTAATGCAGAAACTAATAACAGGTTCTTCTTGATCCCTGGCACAAATAAAGCATCTGACAAAGTGAAAGAACTACCATCAACGGTAGTCAAAATGATCTTACCAACTCCCATAATAGGATAAGAGGATTTGTTGGTGCATATAACAGTATTCCCTATAGGGGCAGGCTCGAGTGAAGAGAAGAAACTGCGCTGCGAGGTAATATGTTTGGTTGCCCCACTGTCAAAGTACCAAACATCTGAGTCTACTACAGACATGCACTGCTCATGAGAAGATGGGTCAAAACTGCAAACAGTAGTAAACGCCCATTCTTCTTCCTGCACAAGATTAGGAGACTCCATTTTTGGTGTAGAGGCTTCTGCAACAACCATTCCAGCCTCTTTCTTCTTTGCCTCTTTTGCAGCCAGTTTTGGACAGTTCTTTATGATATGATCATTCCCTTTACAGAACTTACAAAACAATTTCTGCTTTTCTGATTTTTTTCTCATCTTTGTCTTGGTTCTTCAAATGTGCAGCATTTGCAGGTTTTTGCTTACTAGTAGAAGAGCTCCATTTTCCTTTGCCCTTTTGACTAGCCAGGAAAGCTTGATCTGCAACATGCATAATGGACCTGTTCTGCCTAGATTGATCTTCCTACAATAGAATAGAGACTAACTCCTCAAACAATAAGGCATTTGGATTGCCTTTCATCATCAATCGAAGAGTAGAAGCGAAACTCTAATATGAATCAGGAAGACCATTCAGAACGGTCTACACAAGTGAGCTATCTGGTATAAGCTCATCAGCAGAAATCAATTGTTCCTTCAAGTCTTTGATCTTTGTCAAAAAACTGTCCACAGAATCACCTTCATTCATGTGCTCACTCTCCAACTGTTTTCAGAGGTAAGCAACACGAGCCTCATTCCTAGCCTGGTACAATGTGGTAAGTGTATCCCAAGCATCCTTTGTTGTTCTGCGAGAGCAAATATGAGGAATAATGTCACGTTTGACAAACAAAGCTATCAATGCATATGCCTGGGCATTTATGTCTATGGTCTAAGGTTCCAGTCGGTTCAAAGGGATATGAAATTAGAGACCGTTTGGTCATCCATGTGTATGACCAAAGATCTCGACTCTAGACCTACTAGGATGTCATGTGGTCTTATGAACAAATGATCCACTTAGCTTAGTAGTTAAGTCTCAAGGGTGTGAAGGAGGAGGTCTTGGGTTCAATCCCCATGGGGTACATGGGGAGAGTATTTTGCACAAAGAGATCTAGAGCCTTCTAGAAGCATCCACTTGAGTTAACTCAAGTTAATTGGGATACTTGGCGCACATGCAGTGACATGGTTGACACATGGATGGTTAGTATCCACGTGCCCAAGAAGGCTTTGGGTAGCACTTGATTGAGGGTTCAAGATGTTGAGTATGGATAAGAACAAGGTTCAAGATTGTGAGGTTGAGAACAAGGGATTCAAGATACCAATGTTGCGAACAAGAGGTTCAAGAAATTGTGCCAGGTGAGGACATCAATTCAAGGGCCCTAGAGAGTTCAAGGGCCAATCATTGAGGACAATTATCGACCAAGGGGGGAAGAATGTCATAAAGTCACAGGTAGGAGATGGTTGAACCATGCCCTAACAGGGAGGATTAGGAATTAATCCTCAGCCATAGCTTTTTGGGCAAGTAGTTTAGCCCATGGGAATCTTTACCAAGAGTTCATGAATGATACATCACATGCTTCAATCCCACTTACGTATTAGGAGATACACTCCCATATTTGTTGGAGAAATCTCTCAAAACACCATGCATGCTTCCCATCCACCTTGCCCAAGCCTACTTCTTAGGTTTTGATATGAGTGTTACATATAATGGGATTTGAACTCTTGACTTCCTAGTCAAGAGTCCAATGTGCTTCCCTCTCTATGTAGCCTTGTGAGAGTAGACCAAGGCTCGAGCAATGTTGTACATTTTGCTTCTTGCAAGGCTGCCTGCTACAACAAAGATGAAAAACTATCTGATGAAGGCACACCAACACTAGGGAGAGATGTTACCAATATTCATTGTTAATTTTTGCACTAACATGTCTTCATGGTGGAGGATAGATGGTTGATTGCAGGTATTTTGAAAGGGAAGAATGGGTGTCGTTGACGATAAACTCCAGTGAAATGAGCATGAAATGGATTGATTGCAGGATACTCAGAGCATGGCATGGAAATGGAAGCTTGGGATGAGAAAGATACATGGGTGGAGATTTATGGCGATAAACCAGAAAAGGGCAGCTACAAGTATGCAGGCCCAATGGAACCATAATCGTTTTCATGGTTGTAGAGTGTATGGAATAAATGGTCGTGTTATTTGGGAAAATTCTATTTTGGTGGGTTATTACCCGACCCAAAGGAGTGTTCTGCTAATTATTCAGCTATACATGCTGGTCTGATAGAAGTGGCAGCTACCAAAGCTAGAATGTTTGCAAACAAACTTGATGGAATGGTAAGGCAAGTTAAAGGGCCCTTAATAGATCCTTCATATCCTCACATGTATGAAGAAGAAAATTTATGGATGGCCCCGGGGTTTATCAATGCTTACTACAAGATCCCTGAAGAATGGAAAGTATATGTTGAAGAGGTAGACAAAGGAAGAGAAATGTGGTTAAACTTTTTTTACAAGCCACCATTTGTTGTTTCAATGCCACTAGAGCAGTACAACATTCTACGATGGAAAAGAGATATTGAGGAAGGGAATAGGCCTTTGTCTAATGGAGAGATTAGATGCATGGTTAATGGTGCTGGTCTTGCTACGGTGACCATGGATATTATCAAGCTTCATGATGGGACAACTGCAAACTTTCTTGATAATTGGTGGCAATACATCTAAAGGCCAGGTTGTATAGGCCTTCAAAAAATTCGGACTTCAGAGGCACGAGTGAAGGCTATTTTAGTAACTACCTTTGGAGGTATAATGAAGTGTGATGTACTTGCTAGTGGTATTGTCAATACAGCTAAGCAGGTGTCGCTCAAGGTACCACGTGTTGGTAAGCTAGACTGCGAGTAGAAAAAGATGCATACTCTCTGAAGAATTCAATCATTTCATTGGCCTTAGTTATGCCATTTATGAATCTACTTTTGCCTGCTATCTCTCTTATGACCCTCTTAAACCGTTGATATTACTGGCCATCTTAACTGGGCCATCTGGATATTATGCTATTGAATTTGAGAGAGAGAGAGAGAGAGAGAGAGAGAGAGAGAGAGATGAGGATCTCTCATGTCGAACTCCAAGATCCCTCATAGGTTCTGTTTGCAAATAGCTTCCTCAGTGTTTTCCATCCATATTTGTTCCCATGCCTTAACAAACATTCCTTGAACCGAACAGTCGAAATTGCATTGA
The DNA here is from genome assembly GCA_020310875.1 of Ceratopteris richardii. NCBI lineage: Eukaryota > Viridiplantae > Streptophyta > Polypodiopsida > Polypodiales > Pteridaceae > Ceratopteris > Ceratopteris richardii. The sequence goes on from CM035411.1 coordinate 113,739,829, forward strand.
AGAGATAATTCTCTGTATGGGAAATACGAGTACGAGTGCATGTTACCATGATGATTGTCCATCACAGTCCACATGACATGAAGTTTTTGGTAAACACTACACTATGATGGTGAAGCTGTTATGCACCATGAAATCGGAGCAAGCTGCTATATGAGTAATGGGATCGTGCTTCACATATTACCTTGTAAAACTTGGAAACTACATGGATCAGAGTGAGTATTGCATGAGGGGTAATGCCAACCGGAAGTTATGCATCCCATAAAGTTAGTCCCCTCAAAATACCTACAACCATTAATCATTGCTTCTTGCCATGTGCTACCATGTGCGAGTTCTAGGGCCGAACACGTTCTAATTTTGTCTCCATAAGATTGAGGATAAAGTCCAAGTACATGTAAGGACCCACGTTCCATTTTCCTGTTTGTCAAAGGGAGTCCCTACCACAAAAGGATTGTAAGGATAAAACAATTTTCAGAGACCGAAGAAGGAAAAAAGAGGCAGAGGAGTGGAAAGAAGAATGAGTGCATGTGCTAGTGAGTGGGTGTGCTGAAGGTGTATAAGCGGGTGTGTGTGTATGAGAGTCAGCAAGGTGGTGTGATTATATGCATGCATGAGTGTATGTAAGGAAAGAGAGAAGGTGAGAGAGTAGGTGAGGGAGCGGGAGAGAGCAAATGTGAGTGTGTGTGAGAGTGAATGTGTACGAATGTATGAGGGTATGGTTGAATAATAGGTGCGTATAGAAGCGTGCATAAGAGAAAGAGAGCTTGGAAGAGTGAGAGTGTGTGAGTACACGTGTGTGTGTGTGTGAGAATGAGAAATGGTGTGTGACATGAAGAAAGAGAGGAAGTGTGAGCGAAGAGGTATGAGATAAAGAGTGAGAGCACGATATTATCAATCAGAGATAAATTGTGGACTCCAAGTAATACAATTCGATCGATCCCAAGGAACTTAGGCAAACCATAAGCATATTTCCACATCGTTTCTTTGGGCTTTAGGAACTATCATCTTGACGATCCTACTGGGGATTCCTTGGCATGTCTCTATGAGAGAGTGCCATACGTTCGCCTACTGCCACACGTTGGCCAAGCACACGGACCCAAGGTCTAGTACATGAGCAAAGGGAGTTCATCCTCAGGAGGAACTCAAACACAAAGAGAAGAGCGAGCTGCTTGTAGGGTCGAGGCTAGAGAGAAGCAAAGATAGAAAATGTACCAGGAGTTTTGGAACAGTCATAGACAGTCCGAGGAAAGGAAGTACTATAGAAGAAGATTTGCTTCTCAATTTCAGAGGCTTGAGGGAGTCTTGAAACTGAGGGCATTAAATTTCTGGGAGCGGAGTGATATCAACATCACCCCTTTGTTCAAAATGGCCCAACGAGTCCCAATACATTTAGGGGATTTATTCAGTTGTTTGAGCTTACATGTGAGGCTAATGAAGTAGTTGACCAAACCCAAAGGTTGAGAATTTTCCTGGCTACTCTTTGTGATGAGGTAGCCCATTGGTATGGAAATTTGACACCGCAACAGCGAGCAACCTATCATATGCTTAAGGATGCCTTCTTGACAAAATTTTGAAGATAAGGTTTTCAGGATAGACTTTCCCAACAGATGGATTATCTACAGCAAGGAGTCATTGAAATCATCGACAATTACATTTACAGGATGGAAACTTTGTTGAGGAAGATGGGTGCGAATGCCCCGAATGATGATACTTTGAAGAGGAGGTTTATTGCTGGGCTGAGGTATCCCACAACACAACAATATATCAGTCTCACACGACCTGCTACTTTGATAGCCACCACGGAGCAAGCTAGGCTATGGGAGGAAGTGCAGTTAGGATAACAAATGAGGATAGAGCTCCTGGACGAGCCAATAAGAGGACCAAGTTGTAATAAAGTAAGTTTATGATCTAGGGGTCCGACCGGTTCAGATAGATCTAAAATCGGACACCGTTTGGTCATCCGTGTGTATGACCAAAGATCTTGAGTTTAGACTTACTAGGAGGTCTTGTGCTCTTGTGAACAAGTGATCTACTTAGCTTAGTGGTTAAGTCTTAAGTATGTGAAGGAGGAGGTCTTCGGTTCAATCCCCATGGGGAACATGGGGAGAGTATTTTGCCCAAAGAGATCTAAATCCTTCTAGAAGCATCCACTTGAGTTAACTCGAGTTGATTGGGACACTTGGTGCACATGCAGTTACATGGCCGACACATGGCTGGCTAGTATCCACCTGCCCAAGAAGGCAGTCCCCTGGAGAAAGCTATATATAGAGGCATTTGGTTGGGAGGAGAGTCATCTCTCTAGCACGTGGTGGTTGTAATCATGAGTTTCTTGCATTGGTATCAGAGTCAGAGCTTTCATGGAGACCTTGTGAGGGACTATCATCTTCCTTAATCTTCTATGGAGATACATGTTGTTTAACATATTATCATCTTCATATTCCTCACATTGATCATTTTCTCTCTCTCTTTTCCATGCGGGAGGTTTTCTCTTTCGTTGAGATTACCATGCTGGAGCTTTTCTGTTTCATTGAGATCCCGGTCGTTGTGCTCACGCGAAATTTGCTCAAGAAGTTTGTTGCGGCAGCAAAAAAGTAGATAGTTATTCCCAGATGGAGTGCAGCTGCTGTATGGAGGAATTGAACCTCCAACCTTAGCCGGTAGATCTCGAACTCGCGCCTGGCCGCCTTAAATCTTATAGCTTTAACCACAGGGTCGTTTTTTTTTTTTTTTTTTTTTAAATGGAGGTTCAGTCGAGGCCTACTCCCCCGGACTGTAACTTTGAAATTGCAACTGTACAAGGAAGGGCATAGTACCCATGGGACCCCCCTTATCCCACAAGAACAGGGGTTTACAATACTGGGTTAAACGGCGGTCACAACTACCGCGGGGATGAACAAACGATGGCCAACAGCCACATACAACAGCTTTCCAAAATTCATATGTCCCTTACATGTTGCTGCCAGGGGTTGAACCCTCACCCCTGCCTCAAGAGGCGAGAGGCCCAACCACTAAGCAAGCGAACTGGGACCAGGGTTGTTTGTTCTGTGAGGGTCGTTTGTTCTGTGACAAGGCAGAGACAAAAGAATTAAATTTAAAAGATTATGAAGATCCCCGAAGGAACTTCTCAGACTCGTCAACAGCTGCGGCCTGCGGGCAAGAATCTCCGATGCGAGACGTCAACAGCAGACGCAACGGCGGCTATTCTCTCTTGTAGAGACGTCAACAGCAGACGCAATCTTTCCGTGTGGCAGCTATAAGCAATATATCAGTCAATTTCATTGCATAAACAATGAAGCACGGGCTTTCCATCAGCAGGCAGCCCTCATGGAAGCATCTCCGAAAATTGAGTCGAGCCCTGCAACTGTACAAGGAAGGGCATAGTACCCATGGGACCCCCCTTATCCCACAAGAACAGGGGTTTACAATACTGGGTTAAACGGCGGTCACAACTACCAGGGGGATGAACAAACGATGGCCAACAGCCACATACAACAGCTTTCCAAAATTCATATGTCCCTTACATGTTGCTGCCAGGGGTTGAACCCTCACCCCGGCCTCAAGAGACGAGAGGCCCAACCACTAAGCAAGCGAACTGGGACCAGGGTCGTTTGTTCTGTGAGGGTCGTTTGTTCTGTGACAAGGCAGAGACAAAAGAATTAAAAATTTAAAAGATTATGAAGATCCCCGAAGGAACTTCTCAGACTCGTCAACAGCTGCGGCCTGCGGGCAAGAATCTCCGATGCGAGACGTCAACAGCAGACGCAACGGCGGCTATTCTCTCTTGTAGAGCCGTCAACAGCAGACGCAATCTTTCCGTGCGGCAGCTATAAGCAATATATCAGTCAATTTCATTGCATAAACAATGAAGCACGGGCTTTCCATCAGCAGGCAGCCCTCATGGAAGCATCTCCGAAAATTGAGTCGAGCCCTGAGGAATTCGTGCGAACCCATGCTTCCGAACGCATCCCCACATTGGTTGCCTCATTCATCAAGGAACAACGAAATCCTGATCGTGCATACTATCTTTTCTGCATGGCCTCACAACAAACTGGACACAAACACGATAATGTTGTCTACAGCGCCATCATACATTGCTTGTGCAGAGCCAACCAGTTCGATCTCGTGCCTGTGCTAACGAAGGCGATGGAAGCTGAGGATTTTTCAATCAGTCCTTCGACAATCACATACTTACTGAAAGCCATGGCCGACGAAGGAATGGCTCAAGAAGCCTTAACATTTTTCCAGAAAAACGCACAGCCTTGGTTGCAAACCAACCCGTTCTATGTATCATTGTGTTGTATTTGCATTGGTTAAGGCGGGTGAGATTAGCCAAACCATGCAGTTCTTAGCAGAGATGGAAGGACGTACAGGCGTGTACCCAGATAGTTTGATGGTTGGAATGCTTAGCAATGGCTTGTGTAAAGCTGGACAAGTGGACGAGGCAGTGAATTTTGTGGAGAGTGTTGTCAAGTTTCCTGGTAGTGTTGATATAGTGACATTAGATGGCCTTGTTGGATGTTTGTGTAAAGCAAGGAGGTGCAAAAGAATCGCTGTTCCTAAGGATCAAGGGAAAGACGTAAGCTTAATTGGGCGTGCAAAACTTCCTGGAGCATGAAGCAAAAGACATTCACGTCTTCAAACTGAACCAGCAACATGTCCCAAACCAAATACCTGATGGGACATCACCGGATCGGCTATTAACAAGTTCTCTAGGCTGATATCGATTCGTGAAATTTTGACAAAAAAAGGGGTTCAAGCGTGGACTTGCTATCCTATTTTAAAGACGTGCCTTCATTACAAGGCATGAAAGCAAAAGGGAAGCCTTCTTTAGCACTGCCTACCGGTATCGAACTCAATCCGGCTTCAATCACATGATAGTTGTAGACCAAGGCGCCACACGCACGTCTATTGGACCGATACGACAGGCGTCAGTAGCTCAAATCACTATATGTGCAGCATCATCAGTACAAGGAGCAGTCGCGTGCATTTGGTCTAGTGGTATGATTCTCGCTTTGGGTGCGAGAGGTCCTGAGTTCGATTTTTGCCCACGAGCAGATGATGAGCAGGCTCGATCTTTTTGGTTTAATGCTCTCTCAGTTGTGTGTGCAATTTTGGCATACCATCTTTACTAAAACCTCTATTCGAACCCTATTTTTGAGAAAGCAAATTACTCCTCATTGATTTGGTCTCGAAAGAAGTTTTTTCCCTTTTGAGCTTTTTGCTCCATCCTAAGCCTAGTTCAAGTGAAGCATCATTCAACATCCACATAGGATGGGCTAAAACAAGCATGAACGCTTCTATTTTTCAAAGAAGAGAACACGAGGAAGCAATGGTCTTCAAGGCGAAGTATGTGGTTTTTTCTCATGGACCAAAGGATGGAAAATGGCTCTTCCACAAGATCAATGGAAGGACGTAGCTAGTTGGGAGATAAGTATTTTCCAAGATAATGATTGGTTTCAATATTTGTTTTTTGCTCTCTACTTTCATGTAGGACGCATTTTTATCATTGAAGTATAGAAGTAAACTTCATTTTTTATCATCTTGATGCAAATTATTGAAACCTACATGAAAGAGCATAAACATATTGAAACACTCATTAAACACAAACATAAGCATGCATCTATGAAATATTGTTGGTGCATCTCTCATTTCAAAAGAATGTTTCTAGGCACCATACACATTTTCTTCTTGCTTGCAAAAGGAATAGGATGCACTCAAGTCTGTGCAAATATATATTTATGACCTTTTGTAAGGTAGAGGATAGATTGCTTGTGCATGGATGATTGGATGAACACATGTCAAGCTCAAGAATTGCTTGATTTAGGTTTGATGCATGAAAGAAGAATGCCAACATGTGCATGCACTCACATGCATTTGCATGCAAGAAACATGCATTCATATATGTTGATATATTTAGGTAGTGATGTGTGTGAATACACTAGGACCGCCTAGGCACTTTTTTCCCTCTTTAGGAGGGTTTTTTCCCTCGGCTTGTATATATGCCTATTGCCCTAATGGGCTACTTATCTTTGTACATTCTCTAGTAATACATTCAGTATTGTGTGTTGTGCTCCAAGCTTCTTCTTCTTCCTTGTGCTGTTCGTGTGCTTTCGCAGAAGTCTAACTCCAACAATTGGTATCAGAGCAGGTCATCGCATCATCTAGGGCACCGTCGACACTCCTCCGTTTGCAGTCTCAGAATACTTAGGGTGTTTCCGAGATCAAAACATCTTCGCTTTGTGGTGCCGAAATCGCGATCTGAGCTCGTTTCGGCCTCCGAACGCACTATCGCAGTGCTTGTGCAGGTTATTTCGTCTTTTTGTGCCAAAGGTATATACCAGTTTCTATTCGCTAGTTTAAGCGTCTCGAAGTCTGCTACAGGTCTAGCATAACTCATTTGGGCAATTCTGTTCAACTTTTTGAGATATAGTTAATTTTTTGCATCAAGGTATTTTAGTCACCGGCCATGGCTGAAAGCAGTGATGTATTCCGTATGTTGGTTGTTGAGGATAATTTGGATGGTACCAACTACCCATTATGGGCTTATATGATGCGACATGTATTGGTTGCAAAAGGATTGTGGAACATTGTGCAGGGTGTTGAAAGACGTCCTGTTACACCTATAACAACAGGTACTACGAATACAGGTGTTGGAGCTGATGAAGATGGTGTCGAAGATGATATTGTGCAGATTCCTGTTCGTGTTGCTGTTTCTGTTGCACCTACTGTAGAGCAGATTCGTTGGGATGGCAGAGATGCCCAGGCACATGCATTGATAGCTTTGTCTGTCAAACGTGCCATTATTCCTCACATTCGCTCTTGCAGAACAGCTAGGGATGCTTGGGATACACTTACCACATTGTACCAAGCTAGGAATGAGGCTCGTGTTGCTTACCTCCGAAAACAGTTGGAGAGTGATTTGAGGAGTTAGTTTCTGTTCTATTACAGGAAGATCAGTCCAGACAGAACAGGTCCATTATGCGTGTTGCAGATCAAGCTTTCCTGGCTAGTCAGAAGGGAAAAGGAAAATGGAGCTCTTCTACTAGTAAGCAAAAATCTGCAAATGCTGCACATTCGAAGAACCAGGATAAAGATGAGAAGAAATCAAAAAAGCAGAAATTGTTTTGCAAGTACTGTAAAGGGAATGATCATATCATAAAGAACTGTCCAAAACTGGCTACAAAAGAGGCAAAGAAAAAGGAGGTTGGAATGGTTGTTGCAGAAGCCTCTACACCAAAAACAGAGTCTCCTAATCTTGTGTAGGAAGAAGAATGGGCGTTTACTACTGTTTGCAGTTTTGACCCATCTTCTCATGAGCAGTGCATGTCTGCAGTGGACTCAGATGTTTGGTACTTTGACAGTGGGGCAACCAAACATATTACCTCGCAACGTAGTTTCTTCTCTTCACTCGAGCCTGCCCCTACAGGGAATACTGTCACATGCGCCAACAACTCCTTTTATCCTGTTATGGGAGTTGGTAAGATCATTCTGACTACTGCTGATGGTAGTTCTTTCACCTTTTCAGATGCTTTATTTGTGCCAGGGATCAAGAAGAATCTGTTATCAGTTTCTGCATTAGCCAAGATTGGCTTGGTTGTGAAATTTGTTGATGACAGATGTACAGTTCATGATCTGTCAAATGGCGATGTTATTATTGCTTCTGCCATTTTATGTCGTGGGTTGTATAAGCTCATAGACTATAAAAGATCTGTGAATGATTCGGCATGTGCAGTTCATGATTCTCAGGCTATGTCAGATGCAAAGCTTTGGCATGCACGCTTTGGTCATCTGAATTTTGCTAGTTTGCTACGCCTGCAGAAATTTGATATGGTGTCTTCTTTGCCCAAGCTTGAGGCACCTAGAAAATATGTATGTGAAGGCTGTATTTTGGGCAAAATGCAGCGCTCCTCCTTTCCAAAAGATGGTTCAGTTTGGGCTACGCAGAAATTGCAGCTTGTACATAGTGATGTCTGTGGGCCTATGCAGACACCTTCTTTTGGAAACTATCTTTACTTCGTGACTCTCATTGATGATTTTTCCAGGCATGCATGGATATATCCATTGAAGGCAAAGTCCAAAGTGTTTTTGTGCTTCAAACAGTTTTTAGTTTTGGCTGAAAATCTGTCAGCATGTAAAATGGGCACCCTTCATTCTGATCGAGGGGGGGAATATATGTCTTCTGATTTTAATGCATTTCTGGTTGAACGTGGTGGCGAGGTGTATGGTCAAGAGTCAGGCTTTACCACATAGTTTCTGGCTTGAGGCTGTCATGTGTGCAGCATATGTACTTAACAGGTGTCCCACTAAAGCGCTGCAGTCTATCACTCCATATGAGGCTTGGCATGACCGCAAGCCATCTGTTGCTCATCTGCGTGTTTTTGGTTGTTTGGCATATGCATTAGTGCCTGAACAATATCGCAGAAGATTGGATGATAAGGCAGTAAAATGTATTTTTGTTCGGTACAGTTCTGAAAGTAAAGGCTATCGTATGTATCATCCACAAACTAAATGCATTTTGGTTAGCCGTGATGTTGTCTTTGTGGAAGATGCTATTCAACCATTGCTTTCATGTACTAAGGAGACATCTGTTAGCTCCAAAGACATGTATGATACTTTGATGCCTCTTTTTACAGGTGGAGAGTCTAGTGCTGGTCCTAATGAGGCAACTTCTCAGCCTTTGCAAGTTTCATATGATGATGCAGATCATTCCATTTCTGATGCAGATTTACATGATGCACTTGTTGATGAGAGAGCTGATATTGAGTAGGCAAAAACTATGCCAAAATGGTTGGTGCATACTTTGCGTGACAGCAAATTAGATGCACCTTTGTCATATCGTACTCGTTCAGGCTCTCATAGTGCCTCCTTTGCATCAGATTGCTATGCTATGGCTGCGTCTAGTCTCTGTGATGAGAATGAGCCTGTTTCTTTTCATGAAGCACAAAATTCATAAAATTGGATGGCTGCTATGCAATCTGAATATGATGCTATAATCAAGAATGGTACATGGTCTTTATGTGACTTGCCTCCTGGCAAGAAGGCCATTGGCACTAAGTGGGTATACAAGCTGAAGCGTAAACCTGATGGTACAATTGACAGGTATAAGGCTAGGCTTGTTGCAAAGGGTTATGCGCAGGAAAGAGGCATTGATTTTGATGAGACCTTTGCACCTACATGTCGTATGGCTACTGCTCGGAGCATTTGTGCACTTGCAGCCCATCATGGTTGGAATGTACATCAGTTGGACATTAAAACAGCATTTCTGAATGGTGACTTGCATGAAGAAGTGTATGTTTTTCAGCCCCGTGGCTTTGTGCAGAAAGGGCATGAAAACCAGGTGTGGAGGTTAAAGAAGGCATTATATGGTTTAAAGCAAGCACCACGTGCTTGGTATGAGAAGATACATGCCTATCTGATTGCACATGGTTTTGAGAACAGTCCAATTGAAAGCACCTTATATGTTAAGCGTGCTAATGATGTGCTTCTGATCATTGTTGTCTATGTTCACGACATGCTGCTCACTGGTCCTATTGAGAAGCATATTGCTGATTTCAAGGCTGATTTGCATGCCTCATTTGAGATGCCTGATTTGGGGCATTTGCATCACTATTTGGGCATTCAGTTTATGCAAGTTGATGGTGGGATGGCTTTGTGTAAAACGAAATATATTGACACATTATTGCAGCGTTTTGGCCTTGAAGACTGTAATCCTATTGCTACTCCTATGGAGACAGGTTTACGATTGAGTCTTCATGATGCTAGAGATGCATTTGATGTTGTTCTCTATCAGCAGGCTGTTGGATGCTTGATTTATTTATGCATTACTCGGCCAGATATTTAGTTTGTTGTCTCACATATGAGTAGGTTTATGCATTGCACAGGAGTCACGCATTGGAAGGCGGTTAAGCGCATCTTTCGCGACTTGAGTGGTACTCGGCTACTTGGGTTGTTTTATCCCAAGGTCACCACCGCCAAATTTGCATGCTTTTTCTGACTCAGATTGGGCTGGTTGCTATGACACTCGTGTGTCCACCAGTGGTTTTTGCTTCATGCTTGGTACCTCATGTATATCTTGGTTGAGCAAGAAGCAGCCTACTGTGGCCATTTCCAGTTGTGAGGCTGAGTATAGGGCAGCTTTCACAACGACTGTTGAGTGTGTGTGGCTCAGACGCCTTATGGCTGATTTGGGTGTTGGCCAGTCTTCTGCCACCACCATCTTCACTGACAGTCAGAGCGCATTGGCAGTTGCGAGGAACCCTATGTTCCATGCTTGCACTAAGCACATTGAGGTGTATTATCACTATGTCAGGGAGAGGTTCTCTACTGGGGAGATTAGCTTGGCATATGTGCCCACGTAGGAGAACATAGCAGACCTTTTCACGAAGGCTCTGCCTAGGGAGAAGTTTGAAGCTTTCCACAAAGCTTTGGGCTTACTTCCTTTTGTGGAGTGATTTCCACATAGCTTGGCACTTCCTTATACATGAGTGCCAGCTCCTTGTTCACTGCATCACTCCCAGGGGGGATTTGTTGATATATTTAGGTAGTGATGTGTGTGAACACAGTAGGACCGCCGGGGCACTTTTTTCCCTCTTTAGGAGGTTTTTTTCCCTCGGCTTGTATATACGCCTATTGCCCTAATGGGCTACTTATCTTTGTACATTCTCTAGTAATACATTCAGTATTGTGTGTTGTGCTCCAAGCTTCTTCTTCTTCCTTGTGTTGTTCGTGTGCTTCCGCAAAAGTCTAACTCCAACAATATATGCATGATTGTTTGTTAAGAATTTGAATACTTTCAAGTTCGAAGGATAGTTGATATGTTCCAAATTTGAAAAAAATCACGGAACTTTTGAAGTTTGTTCTTTGATTTCATCTTGATGAGTGATGAACCTCAAAAGATGAATAAAATTTTAGCATTACTTGAATGTTAGTGTTCAATAGTCAGATGCTAAATTCCATGATTGCATCTCTAGTCAAGATGCAAAGTTTTCAAAGAGTATGGAAACTTTATTTAGCACTTCTTTGAGGATAAGAAAAGTATGCTTGGTTTTGTTTAAGCTAATTAGAGCTTAAAGAAGAAACCCAAGTAATCTTTAGGAATCAACATATTTTCCTAAAAGGTATATCAAAGTAATCTTTAGGAATAAAGCTACTTCCTAAAGATAAGCCAACAAAGAAAATAGTCTGGTTAACTACTTTCTTGGTTAAAAAGGAATATCTCTTGGACAAGCAATAAAGCCTTAAGTCTTCTTCTTGTTCAATATTCAAGACTTCTTTTAGAGAGATTATTCTAGTAAAGCAAAAGATTCCAAGATGAATCATTGGCTTATTATTACTTGATTCCTTGGCAGGAATCTAAAGTTCTTGAAAGACAAAATCTCTCTAGATGTGAGACTGGAATCTTTCAAGAAAATTTTATTAGAAGTAGGTCCAAGTAATTCCCAAAACCACAAGTATCGGTACTCAAGTCAAGATAGTGATATAACCTAAAGGTATATCAAAGATTCTTAGCTTTGGAATCTGAGAAGCATCAGTATATGCTTGGACTGAAGTTTAGGAAAAGATATCTGAAAACCCTGTAGGTAAGCAAAGAAGCTTTAGATAGTTCAGGAGATCTTAAAGATAAAGACTAAGTCTTTATTCTAGTTGCAAGATCAACCAAAATTGATCAAGCTTGGCCATGATTGTCCAAGAACGTGTGATTGGAAGTACTCTGTAGATTGCCCAAGTATTGGCAATAAAAAAATTCTTTTGGGATATATTCACTCAAGTTCCATTTATCTAATGGAAAGATATGAAAAGAGCAAAACTCTTCCAAGTTTGAACAGAGTGAAGAATTCTAAGATTATAGTCTGCAATCGTGAAGACGGTACTTAAGTTTGTGGAAGGTAAAACATAAATGTTTGCCTATCCTTAAAGGGATTTTTGTATAAATCCAAAAAGCATGAGGGGATGCTTAAGACTTAAGTAGTAGAGAGATTCCTATATAAAGTCCCCGAGGTAGGTACCTAAAGCATCAGTAAAGAAAGGAATCTAAAGACAAGAAGTCACAAGCTCTTGTCACTAAAAGTTGGTCAAGGATAAATCAATTGAACTTGAATTTGTGAAAATTCAAGTACTGGGAATTTTGATTGGTTTTCATTTGAAAACCCTAGCAAAGAGGAATAGATGTTTCATCAAAAGGTTTTCAAGTTTCCAAAGGAAAGCACAAGATCGTGAAACGATCATGTGAAGGATCAAAACCTAGAATATCAAGTTAGAGGTAATGCCTAAAACTTCAATTGAAGAAATAAGGTACTCTCTCAAGATATGTTTAGACTTTCGGATAAGTATCACCTACACATTAATGTGAATATAAAATAGGGTGGTATGCGACACCATATTTTATACTCAGATTGATGTAGGAAAGATGGTATGGGACATCGGACCGTGGATGATAATTATCTTTTAGTCCTAGTTTGGATCTTGAAGTTAGGTTTGATTCTCAAGGGAATTAAAACTCTAAAGAAAGATTTTAAATTCAAGGAGGATAATAGTAGTATCTCAAGATATTTCAAGATAGCTTCAAGATCAAGAAAACTGAAGATATGAAGAAAGTGACTTCCAAGATCTTCTTAGAACACTTCAAGTTTAAGTGTTATTGGTTAGAAATATTTGAAATTTTTTTGTAAAAGTGAAACTTTGACTTTGAGTTGATCTTTTCAACCAAGGATTTGATTGACTATGTCAAGCATCAAGTTCCTAGTGTAACTTGATAAATTCACTCGTTTGACTCAAAGAAATGCAGAAGAATTGCATTCACAATAAGGAGTCAAAAAGACTGAATATAACTTAGTCTCAAGTGAAGCATTATTTGAATACAAAACTCATCAACAAAACCTTAGTGGGTCCACATACTGATGTTCATTACCACACGAGTAGCTTGTGGTTTGATGATGTTTTCAAGTTTCTTTGAATCTTTTTGAGAATCCAGCTTATTTCTCTCAAACATAAAGAAAATGCTTCAATACCCTGTTGAAATAGATCTTTGAGAAGTTAAAGTCCTCAGTCATCTAGACTTTGACTCATAGCAAGTTTATGTATCTTCAAAGTTTGAATTGGTTGTACAGAGTTTTAGTTATTACTTTCTGCTTTCTAAAACTTTTGGAATTGGCTCAGTTTCCCTTTGCAAAAGACCAGGGTTAGCCGGTTAGAATTAAATAACTAAATTGAACATCCTAGATAGATGTTCTGTATAAGAACCTTTTCAATCTTCAAAAGATAATAAGTCTAAGTGGACTTATTTATTTGAGTTTGCTTCAAGTTATAGCACAACTTCGTAGAGTCGAGTATACTCTAGAATAGAGAAGTTAGGAATTGATTGACAATTCCCAAGAACTTTTAACTCAATTCTTTGAGAAAAGTATCCTAAGTTGAACAATTTCCATTTGAATTTGAACTGGTCAAGTTATAGTATGGTTGACTGAAAGAAAATGGTAAACTTTCTCCTATACTTTACATAGGATTTTTAAACCCATTAGGACAAAGTAGTCCTCTAGTTGGGTACAAAAATCAAGTAACTATTGGACAGGAGTAAGCCATTGTATAAACATTTAAGTTAGATGTTCGGAACAACCAAACTTCAAGTCCTCCAAAATAAATTCAAGTGAATCAAGAGTTCTCAAATTCTTGTAAGGGATAAGAATCCCACCTTCGTTACTAAGTCCATGCACTAGTCATGCCCAGAAATGGACTAGTAATTTGGATCCACCCAGTTCACATGTTTGTGCCTAGATTGCACATAGAGAAACTACAAATTGGCCAGGGATGTTTTTAGATCCACCCTTATTATTCACTCACTGCTTTGAACTTTGATTAGTATATCAAAGTGCAAAGCGAGACAGTGTTTTGAATTTTTTGGATAGGGATGCCACCACAGAGATGAGACATGTTCTTCTAGTTTTAGAACATGACCATGTTCTTCCAATTTTAGCACATGAGGCTCGGGGGTTGCCTACAGTAGATATATAGCTCTATTTTCAAGGATGAAAATATTTTCCAAGGGGGGAATAATGTAATAAAGTAAGTTTATGATCTAGGGGTCCGACCAGTTCAGATAGATCTGAAATCGGACACCGTTTGGTCATCCGTGTGTACGACCAAAGATCTTGAGTTTAGACTTACTAGGAGGTCTTGTGCTCTTGTGAACAAGTGATCCACTTAGCTTAGTGGTTAAGTCTCAAGGATGTGAAGGAGGAGGTCTTGGGTTCAATCCCCATGGGGGACATGGGGAGAGTATTTTGCCCAAAGAGATCTAGATCCTTCTAGAAACATCCACTTGAGTTAACTCGAGTTGGCTAGGACACGGTGCACATTCAGTTACATGGCCGACACATGGCTTGCTAGTATCCACCTGCCCAAGAAGGCAGTCCCCTGGAGAGAGCTATATATAGAGGCATTTGGTTGGGAGGAGAGTCATCTCTCTAGCACGTGGTGGTTGTAATCATGAGTTTCTTGCACAAGTGAATGTACCCATAAGAGATCCTGGCCAAGGAAGTCCTACATTGACTACTCCGGCTTTCGTAGCCACCACTAGTACACCAAGTGAGGTGAAGCCTATGTTGACTGAGGAATGGATTCTAGAGTTAGTGATGCAGCCGTGAAGGCTGCCTTGATGACCCAAGAGGCATACATGGTGAAGCAAGAGGCAGTCACGAACCCCAATCAGGTGTTTAGGTGTAACACATGGTGTGGGAAGTGCCATGGTTATGGTCATATGGCTACTGAATGCCCCATAGTCTTGAGACTTGTCACGGATAGACTGCCACCTAGGATGTTTTGCACCTTTTACGTAGGACAAATCACACAGAGGATCAATTTTACATGGGATTGCCTGCTCAAAGTGTCCCACCCACGCCTCGTTGGGAAAACAAATAGGCTTATGGGCAGGGTGCTCAAGGTCATGGAGGAGAATATCCGAGAGGAGCAATGCAGGATCAAAGGATGGCTGCCCCGATCCAGTGTTGGAGATGCCACGGATTTGGACATACTCAAGCTAGATGCCCAAATGAAAAGAAACCAGTGGACTATACTTCGATGTGCAGGTACTACAGTGGAGAGGGCCACTTTGATGAAGATTTCTCAAAAAACAGAGTTGACACGGGTAAGGGAAAGGGGCGAGTGGAGTCCTCGTACTATGTGGAGACCCAAGCGCATCCCACTCCTGGAGCATAAGAGAAAGTTCCCACAATTGGAGTGGTGTTTAGAACACGGAACCCTCATGAAGGATCTAGTTCATCCATGCACTTTGTGGATGCTGACCAGAGCAAGGATGCATGGAAAGACCCTACTCTTCCTCCACCACTCTCTCCTGCATCTTCTTCAATGGTGGACGATGATGATGAATCAATCATGCTTCATTTCCCTCGCTCCAAATGTTGCCAACTAAATGATCCCACCCCTGCTACTCATAGCTCTTCTTTAGAGATGGAAGACATCGGCATTATGGTCAGTTCTAAGGAGACAGTGGCTTTAGAAGTTCTCTCCTCCATTGTAATGGCCGCAAAACCCATTCCTCTAGTCCTCAGTAGTGCAAAGACCCCAATGCCCATGGATATCAATGAGGTGGCCATTTTGATTGATAGTCCTTCCATTAATTTGGTAATTTCTTCTATTCTCCATCCTCTTTCTCGATCACATTGTAGAGATGACTGCTTTTGAGACTGCTAAGGAGGATTCGTAGCACAAGGAACCACTGTCCTTCTTCTTTTGGCCATTCCCACTATCCCTTCTTGTCCTATTGAATCCCGAGAGGCGCACCCCATTCACAAAGCAGTCATGGGGATAAACCCATCGGAATCACCTAATTACTCCCCCTCTACTCTCACTTTTGATCCCCCTCTCATTGAAGACCTCTTGGTACTGCAGCATGAAGTCTTGACAATTCCCATTGGTCCCTCTATCCAATTGGGTAGAAGATCTCCATTTGCAATGGAAGATTTAGCAAAATTTAGGCAGTATCTAGTTTAGGCTTCTGATCATATTCAGACTAGTTTTGAGTATGAGAAAGCAAAAGTTGAGAAGGCTTTCCAAGAGAAATTGGACACGGTAGAGGATGGTCTCTAACACTTGCATGATGAGATGATGAGATATCAGGCTCAAGTGTTACAACTATTGCAGAAGCTTACAGATAAAGAAAGTGAAATGGAGGCTTTGCAGAAGGCGTTTGCCGAAAAATAGGAGGCCTTGACTTGGAGCATATCTGCACCATACTTACCACTACTGCACAACAAATGGATGAAGAGCTTGAGCAAGTGAAGGCTAATTTGACCATGACAACAAACTGCACAACACCATCAAACATACCATTACTTTACAAAAGGAGTTAGAATTGGCGTAGAGAGAGCGACATTCTTTTTGCACCATGATTGAGTGGCAAGTTTCCCAAATACAGTGTGCATGGAGGATATCCTAAATAACTAGGCAGCTAAAACAAAGTCTGGTGTTTAGCAACCCTTTAGAATGATTTTTACCTCCATGAAGCATTTTTGGAAGCACAAAGTTAGCAATTGCTTATGCAGGGCATAAAAGATAGCAGTTCAAGTTCTGAAGCATAGTTGCTAGATGTGGATATAGTTAAGAAGGTATTAAAGACCTTAGAAAATAAAATTAAGTAGAGTTTTGAAGAATCCCATGCTCTATACTTACAAGGAATAAGTGATGAAGATTGTTTTACCAAGGGTTCGAGTCCACTGTGCATGCTAGTGTTAGGCAGCATAATGAGAGGGTAATTACCTTGGTGAGAAACTCTAAAGTAAAAGGACATAAATCGAGCGATCAACTTCAAGAGCGATAAAACTCAAGTAATCCTAATGACACTATATTGGATAAGACCAATGCAAGAGGGAAGTAAAAAGAACAAGTGATTAATACGAAAGAACTTTACAATGAGGTTGTACTCGGGAAAATTGGGATAACAGCCAAGGCGTATGAACCTTAGATTAGGAAGACATCTAGGATGGGATAGATAAAGCATCATATCTTCTGAAGCTAGTGTCAATCATACAACTAGGTTTTGGGCCCAACAATTGAGTGATTACTCGTACGTTCTAAGTTCAGAAACAAGTGACTTAGAGGGCCTATAAAATGGAGAGACTAGTAGGTATCTCAGGAGTGGCATACCTTGAAAAACTAGAAGGCCCATACAAAACTGAACTAGAATATATGAAGACCAACCGATTAGGTGCTCGCATCTATGAGTATGGTCTGAGAAGATCCATTGTCCAAATTAAAAACCCAAATCAACCTGTTAGACTAGAACACCTAGTGTAGAATTGTTATGGAATAGGGAGATAGATGAAGCTTTTTGTAGGTTTAAAACCGATCAACCTAGTGAATTAGGAAACGTGATGATATATAACGTGATGATATATGAATTTAAAGATCATAATGCCCCAAGTAGTGGTCTACCTAGATAAGACATTAGAGAGAGTGTTCGTGGTAATGAGTGTTGATGGTAACGGAACTTGGTAGGCATGCCTACACTTGTAAGGGTGAATTTGTTTTTCCCCAACCAAGATCCAATGTCTCTTATGGCCACCAAGGAGCTAGAGCATCCCAAGCTCATGGAAATCAGAGGGATAGGAGTAGGGATACACCCGAGGTAAGCTTTGCTAACCCAATGGGAAGAGAAAGAATCAGAGCAAAAACGGGCAGAACGGATTGGAGACATAGAGGCCCAAGACTTCAAAGAGGCATGGAGGAGTTTCCCCTGCCAGGGACCAGAGAACATCCTAGGATCTTGAGGCCTTCATAGTTGTTTAACTCCATGGGGAACTGATTCAATGGCACAAAAGAACCATATCATCACATAGCAGAGTTTAGGCAAGTTTTGAGAGCTAAACAAGTTGAAGACTTTTTTAGTAAATACAATGCTTTTGGCCTGACTCTCAAGGACACTACCTTGACTTGGTTTCAACCGCTTCACTAGAGGCAATTCAAAAACATTGACCAACTATTGGAAGCCTTCATCATCAAATTTTCCAAGAGTGGCATTAGACACAACACCTCATCTCTATTACATAGCTTTGAGCAGACACCTCAAGAGATGGTTAGACTTACATGAAGATGGTTTAAACAATACTTAGAGAGATGCCCTATTCTAGAGTTACCCACACCAGCCAAACAAGTGGCTTTATTCCTAGATGGGTTGTTAAGTACCAATTGAGATCCTATGTGTACTTGAAGGACCCTAGATCCATAGAACAGTGTGTACGCATATGCATAGACATCGATGATAATTTGGGTGATGAATTAGAGCTTCAAAGATATATAAAGATTCAGATAGCTCTACTAGCCTCACTTCCAAACCATCTACATCTATTGAGGAACTTGCAGAGAAGGTAGCTCAAAAGTTAGGATGCTCTAGTAAGCAGATGCCTAGATTTGTCTTAGTGAAACTATGCTATACTTGTGGAGGAGAGCATATGGCCAATGTGTACCCAATCATGGTTCAACCCCAAGTTAACCCTAACAGCCAATATTGCACAATAGAAAGGAGGTATACTAACCACACTACACAAGATTGCCCATATAACAAGCAAGTGGTTAGGCAAAATTATCCACAACCGTATCCACAACAGGGGAGATACCAAAATCAGCATCCACCATAGCAGTATGTTAGGCCCCAACAACCCTATCAACCACCCTATAAAGCTCAACAAAGGCCTCAACCAGTGTTAGTATAACAACCTCCACCTCTAGCCAATGTGATCCTAGTGAAGTATGCAATTGTCGAAGAAAACTTGAATAGAGCCTTACTACTAGCATCAACATTGATTTCAGAAAGTGACCCGAATAATCATAGTTTTGGCTCAACTCATATGGATAGTCCACTAGCTTACTATATGGAGTCACCTGAACATAATGAGAATTACATTTATGAAAACCCTACAAACCTACCTGGGAGCCAGAATATGCTAATGTCATGTATGCAAATCCTAACTCGAGGCCTCAACCTAGATAGATAAGAACCCCAGTACCTAGATGACCATGCTATAGATGCCTAGGAGATCACTTCATTTGTGATTGCCCTATATTTGCACCTATGTAACCCAAATCAATTACAGTTCAAGGTTTTTGTCAGGATTATGAGAAGGAGTGCCTTTTATGATATTGTCCTAAAAACACAAAGAATGTACAAAAGATCACTCCTATTAATGTTATTGGGTTAGTAATAGATTCTAATGGAAGTGTGGCCTCCATTGCCCTAGTGCAAGTAGACGTTAGAGCGCATGCATTACAACAAAACCAAGGCATAGGCCACGAAAAGAGTTATGGGTTAGTGAGACTGAAAGTCTAACTAAGAAAAGGACAAGAGCTTGGAAGGATATCCATGAATGAATGAAGAGACAATGGTTGAAGGAGATGCAAAAACTTGAGGAAAGCCTAAGAGAAACAAAAGCCAAGATAATCGAACTTGCATCTCAAATGCACACACCACCACCACCAACTATCAATGTCATGCAACCCCATCACTACCTAGAGTAGGATCAATCCTAGCAGATCCCACTCTCGAGGACTTAAACATGATGCTTAAAGCATATCAAGCCAGAATCCAAGAAGGACCAAACATGATAGAAAATGAAAAATGTTACCCTAGGGCTAACCTAGAGATTGAAAGAACAAAGCTCTATGCAAAAATGGTAGAATTGGCTCAAATGATGTTTGAGGCCAGTTGTTTGTTCAATTGCACAACCTCAACTAAAACACAATTAAACTTTGATAGATCATTAGAAAGATTGGAAAAGATAATCGTTGAGTCAAGAAAGTAAGCTACATCACAAATGAGTAACATCAAAAGTGAAAGGATAGGGCTTCCTCCCAAGGATGCTTACATTCCCAACACCAAGTCAGGAACCTCTACTTCTATAAATCAATACTCACAAGAGTTTCTAAGAAAAATTCAAGAAGAGAAATGGGCTAAAGAAATTGAAAATCCTCCTCCCATTGAAATTGTGGATGACCTACATGATCAGTTCCCACAAGATATTCCTTCTATTTACAAAGAACAAAAGGATACACAATCTAGTGAATGGTTAGACTTTGAGTCTAATTCTTTACAAGAATTACCTCATTTCACAGGACCTTAGGAAGCAAAGTTTACCTATATGAGAGCACCCACAATCATGATAAGAAACAAAGAATCACTCATACCTAGGAATACTGATGTAGTAAAGAACACTAAAGTGCAATGTCATCTTACTTTAGAGGAGCTACTCAAGATTAAACTAGAATTATGGAAACACATAGCAAATCAAGTAGCAAAAGTAGCTAAATCTCATTCCTAGCTAGGCTCACATAGGATAGTGCTAGAAATACCCTTGGATAAGATAGGAGACATGAACAAAGGAGAAGAAGGAAACACCTATCTCTCTATCACTCATCAAGGTTAAACAACCAAGGCTATTTTGGATTCACGCATAGGAGTTGCACTGCTACTAATTCCTCGTGGAAGCATTGGGGAAATCCATCACTCAAGCCAACAAAAATGAAATTACAAATGGACGATGGTCCCATAGAGAGAACCTTAGGACTACTAGAAGGGATAAATCTCACTACTTGTGGTGTAGAGTTTGAGCACACTTTTGCCATATTTGAGTTTAGCAAAAGCCAGGCCTATGAGATGATTTTAGGAAGACCATTCATGAGACAGTTGCACGTAGTGCAATGCACGTAGTGCAAGATTGGGGAACCAATTCCTTGTATCTCCAACACTTAGGTGTTACAACTCAAGTCAATATCAAGGACTAGTCTCATAGAGACGTGCCCCCTATACAATGCATCCATAGAGCCATAGATGACACGAAGTCAGTCATTCAATAGGATCGGGATCCTCTTGGATGCATGAAAACACTCATTTATGGATGTGCAAAGTTGTAGTAGAAGAAGAGAAAAGAGAAAACACTAGAGACGTAGGTGCAAAAGAAGCTTATAGATCAATTTGAGAACTAGCCTATGCACCTGTAGTATTTTCGGATGAAGAGTTTGACCCTCATGGTTGGGCATAAATCCTAGCCACAATGGATGTAGCTATCAATGAAGAACAATGGACACCACACTATGATGAAGATGGCTATGAAATTTTAGTTTTCACCATAGAACCAATCATGTGTGATTTGGTTATTGAAGAATGCAAGCCTAGTATGAATAAAGTTGAACAAGCAAGTGACTCGGATTTAGAATCAATAATTATGGACCCTTTTTATGTGTCAGAAGAGGAATACCTATACATAATAGAATCTCCCCCTCAAGAACAAGATGAGCTTGCAAATGATGTGAGGTTAACCACACAGGTAACCACCAAGAGTGAAGGTAGGAAAAGAAAGAAGAGAGAAGTCCCACCTGAAGAGGATGAATCTTTGTTTGAGGTTCTTGAAAATTTTAAGAATTATGAAGTAGATGATAGGAAAGTCATGATCAAAAAGCCTAAATGAGAAGCACTCACAAGAACGGCCTATGACAACAAGGATATAACTAAGAAAATTATTTTGATCATAGAAGAAGGTGAAGAATGATGCACATACATAGGACACAACCTGATTGAAGAAGAGGAAAAGGAGTTGATTGAACTGTTAAGAGAATACAAAGATGTTTTTGCATGGAGTTATAAGGACTTAAAAGGAGTAGACCTTGACATATGATCGCATACAATTCCCATGACCTCAAAAGCTAAACCCTCTAAGTAGAAGCCATACACATATAATGACAATTATGCTGCCAAGATCAAGGAAGAGATAGATCGGTTGGTAGAAGCTAGATTTATCTACGGAATTGAGCATACTGAATGGGTTTCCCCCATTGTTGTGGTGCCAAAAAATAATGGCAAGTTACGTGTATGAATTAACTTGAAGAAGGTTAATGCATCCACTATTAGAGATAGTTATTCGCTTCCTATCACTAATCATGTAAAGCAACCTCATTGCTTTTTTATGACCAAAACAATCTCTCTCTCTCTACCAATCTCTTCCTTCTCGCTTTACCTCTCTCTTCCTTCTCTCTCTACCTCTCTCTTCTATCTCTCCCTACCTCTCTCTTCCTTCTCTCTCACTCTCTCTCTACCTCTCTCTTCTCTCACTCTCTTTCTACCTCTCTCTTCTCTCACTCTCTCTCTACCTCTCTCTTCTCTCCCTCTATGTCTCTCTTCCTTCTCTCACTCTCTTTCTACCTCTCTCTTCCCTCCCTCTCTCTCTCCACCTTAGGATAAATTTTATAAAGTATTTTTCTATTTATTTTATTTATTATGAAATTTATTTTATTTTATTTTATTATTGTGGAATTTATTTTAATTTGGTTTATTTTTCTTTTATTTTATTGTTATTTTATTTTTATTTGATTTTTTATTTTATTATTATGTTTATTTGATTTTTTATTTTATTTTTTATTTCCCCTCCAAACCATAGGATTGAATTTTATCCTATAGTTTGGAAAATGTTTATATATCTTTTTCAAGATACATACTTTGTGGCTCTAGATTGTGCCTCGAGTGGCCATTTTTTTCAAACTTGGAGTCATTTTCATGTTTCTCAACATCCTTGAACTATTTTTACCATTATTTTTTCCCAAATCCATCACTTTTGCCTTCTTTTGGTCAAATTCCATATGTTTTGTGCACATTTAACATGTGTTTCTCTTACACGTGTTTCACATGGTCAATTCATTTTTCTTTTTCTACATGTTTCACATTTTTGGTATGTATCACATGTCATTTCTCTTCTTTTCCAATTTGTCCCTGTCTTAAACCCCCATCCTACTCCTTGACCCTTCCTGTATACCTACACCCCACCCTTACCCTCACTCCCTGGCTTTTCCTCATTAGCCCCTCAACCCTACCTACCCTTTCCTTCTTAGACCCTCCAACAATCCTTTTTATTCCTCCATTTTCACTGATTGGACTAGTATTCAGTTTTGTTGTTTCCTTGTGACTGTTTTCTTTCTGTCCCCTATTGGATCACTCATATGTTCTTTTCAAGGTTTTACCCACTATGGTGTTGAGGTGGCACATCTTCATTCATTTGCTCTCCAGGATGGAGAGCCCATTAGGTGGTGGGCAACCGTTGAGCCTATCAAAGTGGCGACTTGGCAAAATGGTGCACAAGTGACCAAGGACACTGCACAGGTAGTGCACATGGTTGTTCACAGTGGTATTGCAAGAAAAATGAAATGCAAGTTGCAAAAAGGTCTTTTTGAAGGGTTTTAAAGGCTTTTTAAGGGTTATGGAAGGTCAAGGTGAACCCTCCCTTATGTGCACATTTTGTAGAAATTAGGGTCGAAAATGGAAAAGACAAGAAGTGAAGATGGTACACAAGAGTTTATGGGTGGCTCCCCATTTAAATTTTTGTTTTTCAGAAAGTCATTATAAGACAAAATAGGGAGTCGTTGGTCTTTACATGAGAGGTTCTCGGGACAACAAAATGAACATCATGATAGACAAGTAGTTGAAGCGATGTACATAAGAGGAATTGACACACAATAACTGAGCATTCTTGGAGATAGACCAAGGGAGCAAGGAGCAAGGGGCAAGCACATACTCTACACTGAGAGAGCAAGACACACACATGAACAATGTGTGCATAGAGAGGCAAAGTGTGCAAAGAAAGAGACAAAGTGTGCAAAGGAGGTGACAAAGTATGCTGAGAGATGCATAGAGAGTAACTAAGAGAGCAACTAAGGTGTGACAAAGTATCATCAGGAGGTGTTGCACTTTGATAGTAGAGGTGACCAAACCTTCAACCTTATTGGAAGCTTGAGTGCAAGGAGTGCACAAGGGCAAGCTACTAGACAAGGTGGAGGACCAACACAGAGGTTGATTGCACAAGTAATTGTGGTACTTTTTATACTTTTGTGTGTGCTTCTTTGGCTTAATTACTACACACAAAGAACATTTTGTCTTATTCTAGACAAAGCTATTGTAATATTTTATTCTAATCAAGACACAGAGGCTTCTGGTGCAATTTTTTTTCTTCTTCTTCTCCATTCTTCTCCTACAAACACTCAAGCCCCTTTCAACTAAAGAATCTCCCAACAAGATGTGTTTTGGCACAACCTATAGAAGGAAGCAAAGTGGATTTTCATATAGCCTATGCAAGTAGACAATTAAATCAGGTTGAGAAAAACTACACCACAATTGAAAGAGAAGGCTTAGATATGGTGTTTGTAGTAAAGAAATTCAGACATTATCTACTAGCTAATAAATTTAAATATTGTGTGCATCATCAAGCTTTATTGTATCTAGTAAATAAACCTTGTCAAAGTAGAAGGATACTGAGATGATTCTTACTATCGATGGAATTCGATATTGAAGTTGTACTAAGATAAGGCAAAACACATTTGAGAGCTGGTCATTTATCTGGAATCTTAACTGGTGAAAAACCACAACACATTGATGATGATCTACCTTATGCTTATCTATTGAAGATAGAGCATACCAGGTTGGGAAAACTCTTTGGTGCCCACATTATCAATTGGACCAAGGAATGCCGATTTGACTCCAAATCATTTGATTTTGCAAAGTAGGGACTTAATTCTACTATCAGGACACGTATATCATTTGAATAACATAAGATTTTTTGAATGTCGTGTACCTAAAGAAGAACAACATAATTATCGATAGACGGCACATCTTTGGAATCCATGTTCTCATGCTTCAAAAATTGTTACTCTAAATAATTTGGCAAGAATGGGAGTTCATTGACCAACAAAAGAGAAAGATGTGGAGACATATGTATCTCAATGTGGAAAATGTAAGAATAAATAGTGAGATCAACTAATAACTTTTTTTGGTTTCATGCAAATCCTAAATGGAGTAATCATATTGTGGAATATTTGAAACAAGAAACTCACAAGGAAATAATGAAGATGGATTCAAACAAAAGAAATATACGAGAGAGACTAAGTAATTTTTACTTCTAAATAATCAATTGTAAAGAGAGGAATGTTCCTGAGGAGAAATATATAGAGAGGTCGGAATTGGCTCATTTAGGTGTACAAGGAGGTCACTTTTCAAGTGAGGGAGCCGCTAAGTTAAATCTATATTTAGGATTATGGTGGCCTACTTTATTCCAAGATGCTAAGTTGTATGCACAAAGATGTAATATTTGCCAAAGAGCCAAACCACCAATTAGGAAAGATGATATGCCTCTTAACCCTTTGATATCTGTTATAGTATTTAGCAAACGGGGATTGGCTTTCATTAGACCTATACATCCACTAGCTAAAAGCTCTCATGCAAAATACATAATAGTGGCAACACACTATCTAACAAAATGGACTCAAGCAAAAGCCAAGTGAAAAATGATGCTCAAACAACATCCAAGCTCTTGTATGGATATGTAATCACTAGATATGGACTACCAATAGAATTGGTAAGTGATAGAGGGACACATTTCTTGAATCAAGTAATTGAAACATTGATAGACCAATACATGATAATACACAAGAATTCTCCACCCTTTCATCCAAAAGCCAATGGTTTAGCAAAAGGTACAAATAAAGTGTTATGCATTGTACTTTCGAAACTAGTGAATACTAAAAGAAGAGACTGGGATATGAAGCTATATCATGTCCTTTGGTCATATAGAGTGACACACAAAAATTCAATTGGAGCTGCTCCATTCAATTTAGTTTATGGACTTAATGCAGTTCTACCAATGGAACTCCTTATACCAATTTTAAATATAGGGAATCAATTGCATTGGAAAAGACATGAACTGGTTGATAGAACTATGGAGTTAGAACAATTGAGAGAATCCAAATTACAATTTGTCATGAGTATCTATGCAGATAAGAGAAGATAAAAATCCTATCATGATGTGCATATAAAGGAGAACGACTTACATGAAGGATATTTAGTCCTAGCATACACATTGAAGGAACATAGTAAAAAATTGGAGAAAAGAAGACTTGGTCTTTACATACTTCATAAGATTAGCCCTAGTGGAGCTATTCAATTTGCAAACATAGATGGAGAATTGATGTCAAATTATGTAAGTGGATGCAGAATAAAAAGATACATGGAACCTTTAACAACAAAAGTTTGGAGAATATTACAAGAGATAAGAGACCTGATGTTTTGTGAAATTGAATAAAAGGAAACCAAAAGTCATCTACCAATAGTTGAAATGTATTACCAAGGAACTAAAATTAGGGTTTTATTGGACATTGGGTCTCAGGTAAAACCTAATTAGTTCTAAACTTATGAATCAAGTTAAAGGGACGAAACAAGAGAACCACATTGTAATTAGAACAATATAGACAAACACTTTCTTCATTATCAAAAGTGAAAATTTACTTGAAAATAAGACAACAAGAGACTTTAGTTGAGTGTGAAGAACGCTGTGAGAGATTAATGCATGAAAACTTAATCTTAGGTCAAGATTGGATGAAACAATAGAGTGTCTCTAGATTTTGATAAGCAACTAATAGAAGTAAAAGTGAGAGATAAAATTATGAGAATTTTGTTTGTAAATGATAATGTGCAGGGATTAGATAAAGAAATATGCAAGCTAGATATGGAGACATTCTAATTCTCAATAGAAGAAAATTCACAATATCAAAAAGGACCTAAAGAGGAGGATCAAGTACCAATTCATCAAAAGGAAACCTTGGACTACAAAGCAAATAGAAAATAAAATTAAATAAAACAGAAACATAGCAAAATCAATGAAAGCATTAAACACATATGGAGACCTAAAGTAAGAGTAGATTACCAAGATCAAACTCGACAACATGTCAAGATGAAGCAAGTACGGAGGCCCAAGCAACAGACAACAAAGTAGAGTCAAATATTTTCAAAAAGAAAAGAATAGGGAGCAAAAGAAAAGAATTTTTAAAAAAATAAATGTTGTAAAGAAAGTTGGTGTTGGAGGAAGAAATCAAAAGAACAACTTCAAAGTGAAGTTCAGTTACAAACAAAAAATAGAAAAACATCCTCATCATCAGAAACCACTTAAGTGAGCTACTTAATACCCTCATTTTGCACCATAAAGGTTATTTGATAATTAGACTATGCATATGTAGGGCTACATTACAAAGCTATGCATTTACTAGGCACAAGATCTTTAAAAACTTAGGCCCTCCAATAAGATATTTTTACATAAGTAAAAGAGCTAGGGGGGAGAAGATCCTCTTATGATAGATCAAAAGAAAGATTAAAAAACAAAAAAAAAAGAGAAAATATATAAAAACTCAATAAAAAAGTATAACAGATAAGAAAAAGAAAAAAATATATATGCATAAATGCTTTAATTTTTTTCCTTTTTTAAAAAGCATAAAGCCAAGATTAGTAGTAGAGTGCGAGTTTCTTGTATTTTATTTTATGTTATTTCTTTTGTTTTTCCATGTCATTACTTTCTTCCAAAATCTCTCCAATTGCACTTACAAAAGAAAATAAGACCTTGATTGAATGTGATGGGCACATAGAGTCATTGTAGAATGGAGTGATGAGAGCATGTGATAAGTGGTGTAAAATTCTTATTTCTTCTTGTGATGATGTAAAGAATTTTGAAATGTGGAGTCTTTATTAATTGGTAGTATTTGTGATTTTATTTTACAAGAAGATGACTAAAGGAATCCCTATAGCCAATCTCGAAGTGGACTTAGTTACACTGTCAAGAGAACACTCGTTCCTAGACAATGAAACTATTGAAGAAGTTGTGGATCTAGAATCAAATGAAGAAGAACTTCTTGAGAAGAAGCATATAGAAAAGGAATTGAAGGACTACATCAAAATTTTGGGCAAGCATATCTTCAATCAAGAAAGGGAAATTCAAGTATACAATGTTGTGCCAAGAATTTCATAACTTTCAGAGACCAACAGTGGCATATAAGAGGTGGAAAGCAGTGGGTCTTCACAAATTATTGGAAGATCCCATGTTCTTCATAGACTTTGAAAGGTGTGAGTAGGTGATGACCTCATTGCAGGAATTGAAAAGAAATAATGAGCCATATTTTGTCTGCAAGGTCAATAATTGGGAAAAGGAGCTTGTAGCAATCACAATCAATAGATGTTAGCTTTGTAAAGAGGAATGCAACCACATCTGCAAGATATACAAAGTTCTAGGATCTTAAGGAAAAGCCAAATGAGGAGTTGGCAATCAGAACTTTTTTGCAACTCTTATGTTTTCGTTGACTACTTAGATACACTATGCCCCATAAATCGGTGACTCTGGTGATGCTTAACAATAAAGATAAGACCAAACCTTTTGGGGTAGTGGATATGTCTTCATACATCTACGAACAACTAAAAGAGGCGACAAAGCATTGGGATTCCAAGAAGTTTATGAATGGAGCTCAATTGCTCACTAAAATCATCTATCATGTACTGGGTACTGATGACAAGCTCTTACTAGCTCCAAAGGCACAAGTCTTCAAAGAAGCTATGAATGGAGTAAAAAGTCCTCGAGAAAAGACAATTATCAAAGAAGTGGGAGAGAAAAGGAAGGATATTGTTGTGGAAAGTGTGCAACCCAGTAAGAAAATAAAAATGGATCCTAGAAAGCTAGAGCTTGAAGTTGTAGATGCTATTGGAGAGGAAATAAATTCAGAATACAAAAAGGTACATGCAGATAAGGAACCTCACCCACCTCAAACAAGTATAGAACAAGTGTATTCCTATTTGATGCAAAACAATGAGAAAAGAGTTGCATATGAAGCCTGTCACACTTATGCATTCCTCGAGTAGCTTTGATGTGAACATTTTCCCTACACATGGGCACTTTTTACTCTAGTGTTGGCTAGAGGTTTTTTCCCCATGTTATTACATACTTGATACACTCATATGTGGTGTTACTGTGTACTTAGGGATATTATTCAGCTCTTACTTTAGTTCTGATCATCGTCAATAGAGAGAGCTATTCCAACCATTTGTCTCTCCATGTGTCTTGTTGCATTTGTGCTCCTCGTGTGTGCTTCTTGTGTGTCTCTTGCACTTCTACACACACCCAACAGTGGTATCAGAGAAAGTTCAACTCCTTCTCGAGTTTCATTTTTTCGCATCGCAATTTGCACACACTTCTAATAGTGCAAATCAACTTCAGAGCATAGAACAATGTTTAGTAGTCAAGAAACATTTCCACTAGTTGCACTAGAATTTTACCCCTATTTCAAAGCCATTCATCCAGTCAGAATCACCATCAGAGTGATGGTTTGTGAGCTGAATTTCAGCATTCATTTCAGCTTTTGTCAAAGTAAAGATTTTGTCACATTCTTGTTCTTTAGTGAAATGGTGGGTAGCAATGACTTGTTTGAC
Organism: Ceratopteris richardii; assembly: GCA_020310875.1. Taxonomy (NCBI): domain Eukaryota; kingdom Viridiplantae; phylum Streptophyta; class Polypodiopsida; order Polypodiales; family Pteridaceae; genus Ceratopteris; species Ceratopteris richardii. The sequence continues at coordinate 113,769,107 of CM035411.1, forward strand.
ATGCTTCAAGCTGAAGATAAGCTTGATGGGACCAACTATCCAATGTGTTCTTACATGATGAAGCATGTTCTTATTGCAAAATAACTTTGGAACATAATGGCACATGTAGATCGAAGACCCACATGTTCTTCTAATTCACAATCTAGTGTCCCAGGTGGAGCTTCTTCTTCAAGTACAGTGGTTATCCTTCTCCACCTACACAGGAGCAACTTAGATAGGATGGAAAAGATGCTCAAGCACATGCATTGATTCTGCTTTCTGTGAAGCATCATATAGTTCCACACATTCGGTCATGTTCTACATCAAGACAGGCATGGGACACTCTTACTTCTTTGTATGTCGTGTGTAATGAAGCACGTGTTGCATACTTGAGGAAGCAACATGAGGATGTATGTATTGCTGAAAATGAGTCGGTGGATATGTATGTGACATGCATCAAGGACTTGAAAGAGCAATTAGCAAACATATATGAGATTATTCCAGATGCATCACTCATTTCTACATTGTTAAAAGGATTATCAGAATCTTTTCAAAGCTTTGCCACTACACTCCGTTTGGTTGCAAAAGGGAATCCTAATATGCATGCATTTGATGAGGTTGTGTCTCTTCTTTTGCAAGAAGAGCAATCTAGAGTGAATAGGAGTGGTTTGATTGAGGGAATGCAAGCAGTGGCTATCTCACAATAGGGGAAAAGCAAGTATGGTTCAGCTTTGGGTTCATCAAAACCAAAGCCTCAACCTTCCTCTTCCACTCATTCCTCTAATGATGCATCATCTTTGCATTCTAAATTGTTGGTGCAAGGCAATCATCAATTGAAGTTTTAATGAAAGTTTAGAAGTCAAGGACTGAAGGAAAGCTCAAGTTATGAAGCATGGAGGAAGTGCATATTCAGAAGTTGAAAGAGATGTACACATATGTACATTAGTTCAGAGATGGTTCACTTATACTTTTGTATAATCATGATATTGTAAATATTTGCCTATATATACAAGGAAAAAGTCGAGGCAAATATGAGAGAGCATGAGAATAGAGTAATCAGTAGTTGTATGAGTCATTAGACATCTTAGAAGTGAGTTGAGTCTCTCTCATCACTCAGTTGTAAATTTTTTTGACATGGAAGAAAAAATTGTGCCCGATGTTTCTATGCATTCTCCTTCTGTGCTTGATCATTTCAAGAATCCATTTGTAGATGTCTAAGTCCATAGTTAATGAGTCTATGGTTAGAGTTTTAGAGCCTAATTGTAAACAGGCTGTGAGAATTAAGTATAGGAACATTCATATGTGAAGAAGTGTTCACTAGTTCCTGAAACATGCGCAAAATTCGATGTTAATGTTTTGGTCAATTCTCCTTCCACAGTGTAAAGTTTTGAGCAAGCAAGCACTCAATCTTTAAGTTGGAAGGTAAGCTATCTGTGACTAAAAGAATTTTCATAAACAGGTTCTAGATTGAGAGAACCAAGTGTTAAAAGTTATAGGTGTCTAAATCGACTTCTCAGAAGAGCAGTTTTAGACATAGGTAACTTGTTGAGATCATTTCTCAAGATATACTGAATCTTTTGAAGCGATTCAACTTGGAGAAGGTGCACAAACTGTAGGCAACACCCTGTGCAAAGTTTCATAAAAAACTTTACACAATTGATAAGGTAATGAGAGAGATATGTGTAGTAGACTTTTTGTGTAGTCATCTTCTTCACAGATTTTTTCAAAATCTTTATAATTGATCATTGATCCTCTGAATTTGGTGAAGGTTTAAGTTATTCTCGTTATAGAGGTGCTCTAATTACAAGAGTAACTTGTTCTTTTGGAGATTAACACTCTCCATCAGTGGTATCAGAGAAAGAAGCATCAGAATTGAAGGAAGGAGAACCCCGACTGCTACAGACATAAAGAATTCAACAAATAAAGACTCAGAAGGTGAAAGCTTGAGGGCAAAGCTTGAGAAGGAGGTCATACGACATCAAGGAAGAAAAAAGGAACATTATTCGAAGTTAAGGTACATCTATTACTCATAAAGGTTGAAGAATTCAATATACATGTGAAGAAAGGATGGGAGATTCTCTTCAAATAGAGAAGTTGGATAGAGAGAACTATCCAGCATGGTCAATGAGGATGGAAGCTCATCTTATGAGCAAAGACTTGATAGTTTACATCATAGGTGAAGAAGAAAAGCCTCAATTCAGAGATCCTAGTGTTCCAACTAGGGAGGAATTATCAGATTTAAAGAATTGGATGAAGAGAGATGCTCAAGCTAGGAGCATTATCTATATGGCAGTCAATGACTACTTGCTACCTCACATTAGAAGTCTTGAAAGTGCAAGTGATATATGGAATGCTTTGGAAGAGAATTTCCAAAACACTACAAAGTCAAGGAAGGCATCCTTATGGGCAGAATTTACCACTTTCAAGAAGAAGGCTTCTCAATCCATCTCAGACTATGTAACAAGGATGAAGGACATTGCAGATGCATTAGGTGCAGTTGATGAAGACATTGAGGAGGATAAATTGGTAAGGCAAATCCTCACAGGTTTGAGAGGTGATGACAAATGGAAGCCATTCATTTTGTCTACTGAATTATCACTTGATCATTTTAATCCTGACTTAAATCAGTTGCTAGGACATATGTTAACCTTTGAGCAAGATGTCAAAGGTGAAGGTGACAAAAGTGCAGGTCATGCAATGTATTCAAAGGATAAGAAGAAAAATAGCAAAGGGAAGCAACAAGCAAATGAAGATGAAGGCACAACTAGTCAGGCCAACTTCCTAAGAGGAAGAGGAGGTGGCAAAGGTAGAGGAAGAGGCAGGAGTAATAAAGATGGAGTCAAAGCTTGTTGGATTTGTGGTAAGACACATCACTTAGCTAATGATTGTTGGCATAATACTCAGAGTAATGGTGGATATAATCAGAACTTTAATTCAAGAGGAAGAGGTGGCAGAAATCAAAGAGGTAATTTTAGAGGTAGAGGTAGTAGAGGTTTGGAAGAAATGCAGGAAGAGGATTCCAAAGTCAACAATACAAACAATACCTATTACAATTATGGTTCAGATCAGAAGGAGGATTCAACATTGATAATGAATGCAACTTGTGAAAGGCAAAGTGAAGACCAAAGAGTCTTCTACATTGACTCAGGGTGTAGCAATCATCTGAGTGGTAACATAGCATTGATGACTGATTTAGAGAATAAGGTAACTAATCATGTAGTTCAAACAGGTGACAATACAAAGCACAATGTGAAGTCAATTGGATCAGTGAAGGCCAAGGATGGAAGTACCCTCTTGAGTAAGGTCTTGTATGTTCCTACAATTCCTAAGAATTTGATAAGTGTAGGACAAATTGTTGAAAAAGGTTATGAAGTTAGATTCACTAATGAAGGAGTGTTTGTGGAAGACCCTAGCAATGGGTATAAACAGGTTGTTTCAGGGAAAAAAGAAGGAAGATTGTTCACATTGAAGATTCAAGGTAATGTTGGTCATGCCTTGTTCACCTATGGAGGGCATAAGATCTCTGAGTTAGATCTTTGGCACAAGAGGCTTGGACATTTCAATGAAAGAGGTATCAAAGATATGATTAACAATGATTCAGTGCTTGGATTGCCTAATGTTGCAGGTCAACATATGACATACAGATGTGAGGCATGTCAATTAGGTAAGGCTCATAAGCAATCTTATTCCAAGCATGGTTTTATGTATTCAGAAAAGCTTGAATTGGTACACACAGATGTGTGGGGGCCATCAAAGGATTTCAATGGTTCAAGATATTATGTGATTTATATTGATGATCCTACTAGATGGATCACTATCTATGTGATCAAAGATAAGTCAGAGGTATTCAATACATTCAAACATTATCATATCTATGGAGAGAGAATTACAGGTCATGAGTTGCAGAGACTAAGGTCAGATGGAGGGGGAGAGTATTTCTCTAATGAGTTCAGTGATTACTTGTGGAATGCAGGTATAAAAAGAGAGGTTACTTGCAGGTACTCTCCTCAACAAAATGGTGTAGCAGAAAGGAGGAATAGAACTCTTGTTGAGTTTGCAAGGTCAATGATGAAGGAGAAAAATTGCCCAAATTATTTGTGGGTTGAGGCTATAAAGACAGCTACTTATTTGGTCAATAGGTTACCATGTAAAGATTTGCAGGGTATGACACCATATGAGGCTTGGTGGGGTAAGAGACCTACATTAGACCATTGCAAAGTATTTGGATGTTTGGCATATGCATATGTGCCATCACAATTAAGGCACAAATTGGAACCTAAAGCTGAAAAGTATGTATTCATTGGTTATGATGATAAGCAGATGGGATAAAGGTTGTGGAGTCCATCCACAGAACAATTCCTTGTATCAAAGGATGTTACATTTGATGAGCAAGGTACTTGGTATGCAGGTACAATCAATATTAATGCAGGTGATGAAGAAGTTGTGAATCAAAAGAAAGGTAAATCAAAGGTTCAGATATTTGATGAAGAGGAGAATAATGAAGTACAGGTTGAAGTTGAAGAAATGCCAAGATTTGATCCTGAGTGTGATGAACCAGAAACCTCAAGGAGTGGAGAACTTAGAAGGTCATCAAGACATAAGTGGCAACCTACAAGGTATAGCTATGACACTTCTTTTTTGGCTACCAAAGATTATGCTTATATGATAAAGACAGATGAAGACCCTTCTACATATGAAGAGGCAAAAGATAAGGAAAATTGGGAGAAATCTATGCAGGAAGAATATGATGCATTGATGGAAAATCAGACATGGGAGTTGGTTCCTAAACCAAATAGCCATAAGATCATTGGATGCAAATGGGTCTACAAGACAAAGAGATTTGCAGATGGAAGTGTGTCTAGGTATAAAGCTAGACTTGTTGTGAAAGGTTTTGCTCAGACTTATGGTGTAGATTATGATGAAACATATAGTCCTATGGCAAAGATGACAACTATAAGGACACTCATAGCCATTGGTGCATGTAAAGGTTGGAAATTATGTCAATTAGATGTGAAGAATGCTTTTTTAAATGGTTATATTTCAGATGATGTTTCCAATGCGTGACTCCTGGGCAATGCATAAACCTGCTCATATGTGAGACAGCAAACTGAATATCTGGCCGAGTAATGCATAAGTAAATCAAGCATCCAACAGCCTGCTGATAGAGAACAGCATCAAATGCATCTCCAGCATCATGAAGACTCAATCGTAAACCTGTCTCCATAGGAGTGGCAATAGGCTTACAGTCTTCAAGGCCAAAACGCTGCAATAATGTGTCAATATATTTCGTTTGACACAAAGCCATTCCACCATCAACGTGCATAAACTGAATGCCCAAATAGTGATGCAAATGCCCCAAATCAAACATCTCAAATGAGGCATGCAAATCAGCCTTAAAATCAGCAATATGTGTCTCAATAGGACCAGTGAGCAACATGTCATCAACATAGACAACAATGATCAGAAGCACATCATTAGCACACTTAACATATAAGGTTCTTTCAGTTGGACTGTTCTCAAAACCATGTGCAATCAGATAGGCATGTATCTTCTCATACCAAGCACGTGGTGCTTGCTTTAAACCATATAACGCCTTCTTTAACTTGCACACCTGGTTTTCATGCCCTTTCTGCACAAAGCCACGGGGCTGAAAAACATACACTTCTTCATGCAAGTCACCATTCAGAAACGCTGTTTTAATGTCCAACTGATGTACATCCCAACCATGATGGGCTGCAAGTGCACAAATGCTCCAAACAGTAGTCATACGGCATGTAGGTGCAAAGGTCTCATCAAAGTCAATGCCTCTTTCCTGCGCATAACCCTTTGCAACAAGCCTAGCCTTATACCTGTCAACTGTACCATCAGGTTTATGCTTCAGCTTGTATACCCACTTAGTGCCAATGGCCTTCTTGCCAGGAGGCAAGTCACATAAAGACCATGTACCATTCTTCATTATAGCATCATATTCAGATTGCATAGCAGCCATCCAATTTTTTGAATTTTGTGCTTCATCAAAAGAAACAGGCTCATTCTCATCACAGAGACTAGATGCAGCCATAGCATAGCAATCTGATGCAAAGGAGGCACTATGAGAGCCTGAACGAGTACGATATGACAAAGGTGCATCTAATTTGCTGTCACGCAAAGTCTGCACCAGCCATTTTGGCATAGTTTTTGCCTGTTCAATATCAGCTCTCTCATCAGCAAGTGCATCATGTAAATCTGCATCAGAAATGGAATGATCTGCATCATCATATGAAACCTGCAAAGGCTGAGAAGTTGCCTCATTAGGACCAGCACTAGACTGTCCACCTGTAAAAAGAGGCATCAAAGTATCATACATGTCTTTGGAGCTAACAGATGTCTCCTTAGTACATGAAAGCAATGGCTGAATAGCATCTTCCACAAAGACAACATCACGGCTAACCAGAATGCGTTTAGTCTGTGGATGATACAGACGATAGCCTTTACTTTCAGAACTGTACCCAACAAAAATACATTTTACTGCCTTATCATCCAATTTTCTGCGATGTTGTTCAGGCACTAATGCATATGCCAAACAACCAAAAACACGCAGATGAGCAACAGATGGCTTGCGGTCATGCCAAGCCTCATATGGAGTGATAGACTGCAACGCTTTAGTGGGACACCTGTTCAGTACATATGTTGCACACATGACAGCCTCAAGCCAGAAACTATGAGGTAAAGCCTGACTCTTGACCATACACCTCGCCATCTCCATGAGAGACCTGTTCTTCCGTTCAGCAACTCCATTCTATTGAGGTGTATACGGCACTGTACACTGGTGTTTTATCCCACGTTCATCCAGAAATGCATTAAAATCTGAAGACATATATTCCCCCCCTCGATCAGAACGGAGGGTGCCCATTTTACATGCTGACAGATTTTCAGCCAAAACCAAAAACTGTTTGAAGCACATGAACACTTCGGACTTTGCTTTGAGTGGATATACCCATGCATGCCTGGAAAAATCATCAATGAAAGTCACGAAGTAAAGGTAATTTCTAAAAGAGGGTGTCTGCATAGGACCACAGACATCACTATGTACAAGCTGCAATTTCTGCGTAGCCCGAACTGAACCATCTTTTGGAAAGGAAGAACGCTGCATTTTTCCCAAAATACAGCCTTCACAAACATGTTTTCTAGGTGCCTCAAGTTTGGGCAAAGAGGACACCATTTCAGATTTCTGCAGGCGTAACAAACTAGCAAAATTCAGATGACCAAAGCGTGCATGCCAAAGCTTTGCATCTGACATAGCCTGAGAATCATGAACTGCACATGCCGAATCATTCACAGATCTTTCATAGTCTATGAGCTTATACAGCCCACGACATAAAATGCCAGAAGCAATAATCACATCGCCATTTGAGAGATCATGGACTGTACACCTGTCATCAACAAATTTCACAACCAAGCCAATCTTGGCTAATGCAGAAACTGATAACAGATTCTTTTTGATCCCTGGCACAAATAAAGCATCTGACAAAGTGAAAGAACTACCATCAGCAGTAGTCAGAATGATCTTACCAACTCCCATAACAGGATAAGAGGAGTTATTGGCGCATGTGACAGTATTCCCTGTAGGGGCAGGCTCGAGTGAAGAGAAGAAACTGCGCTGCGAGGTAATATGTTTGGTCGCCCCACTATCAAAGTACCAAACATCTGAGTCTACTGCAGACATGCACTGATCAGGAGAAGATGGGTCAAAACTGCAGACAGTAGTAAACGCCCATTCTTCTTCCTGCACAAGATTTGCAGACTCTATTTTTGGTGTAGAGGCCTCTGCAACAACCATTCCAGCCTCTTTCTTCTTTGCCTCTTTAGCAGCTAGTTTTGGACAGTTCTTTATGATATGATCATTGCCTTTACAGTACTTACAAAACAATTTCTGCTTTTCTGATTTTTTCTCATCTTTGTCTTGGTTCTTTGAATGTGCAGCATTTGCAGATTTCTGCTTACTAGTAGAAGAGCTCCATTTTCCTTTGCCCTTCTGACTAGCTAGGAAAGCTTGATCTGCAACACACATAATGGACCTGTTCTGCCTGGACTGATCTTCCTGCAATAGAACAGAGACTAATTCCTCAAATGACAAGGCATTCGGATTGCCTTTCATCATCAACCGAAGAGTAGAGGCAAAACTCTGATATGAATCAGGAAGACCATTCAGAACGGTCTGCACAAGTGAGCTATCTGGTATAACCTCATCAGCAGAACTCAATTGTTCCTTCAGGTCTTTGATCTTTGTAAGAAAACTGTCCATAGAATCACCTTCATTCATGTGCTTACTCTCCAACTGTTTTCGGAGGTAAGCAACACGAGCCTCATTCCTAGCCTGGTACAAAGTGGTAAGTGTATCCCAAGCATCCTTTGCTGTTCTACAAGAGCGAATGTGAGGAATAATGGCACGTTTGACAGACAAAGCTATCAATGCATGTGCCTGGGCATCTCTGCCATCCCAACGAATCTGCTCTGCAGTAGGTGCAACAGAAACAGCAGCACAAACAGGAATCTGCGGAATATCATCTTCGACACCATCTTCATCAGCTCCAACACCTGTATTTGCAGTACCTGTCGTTACAGGTGTAACAGGACGTCTTTCAACACCCTGCACAATGTTCCACAATCCTTTTGCAACCAGTACATGTCGCATCATATAAGCCCATAATGGGTAGTTGGTACCATCCAACTTATCCTCAACAGCCAACATACGGAATACATCACTGCTTTCAGCCATGGCCGGTGACTAAAATACCTTGATGCAGAAAATTGACTGTATCTAAAAAAGTTGAACGGAACTGCCCAAACGCGTTCTGCTAGTCCTGTAGCAGACTTCGAGACGCTTAAACTGGCGAACAAAAACTAGTATATACCTTTGGCACAAAAGGACGAAATAGCCTGCACAAGCGCTGCGATAATGCGTTCGGAGGCCGAAACACCCTGAGTATGCTCACCAAATTTCGTGCGAATCTGAGACTGCAAACGAAGGAGTGTCGACGGCGCCCTAGAAGAAGCGATGACCTGCTCTGATACCAATTGTTGGAGTTAGACGTCTGCGGGAGCACGCGAACAGCACAAGGAAGAAGAAGAAGCTTGGAGCACAACACACAAGACTGAATGTATTACTAGAGAATGTACAAAGATAAGTCGCCCATTAGGGCAATAGGCGTATATACAAGCCGGGGGAAAAAAACCTCCTAAAGAGGGAAAAAAGTGCCCCGGCAGTCCTAGAGTGTTCACACACATCACTACCTACATATATCAACATGTTGATGATATAATTCTTACAGGTACAAATGAGAAAGGCATTCAAAGCCTAAAGAAGCAAATGGAGAAAGAGTTCAAAATCAGTGATTTGGGAGACTTGTCATATTTCTTGGGCATGGAGATTTCATATACTCAACATGGAGTGTATGTGACTCAAGAAAGGTATTTGAGAAACTTGTTGATCAAGTTTAAGATGAATGACTATAGGGTAGCACCTACTCCAATGGAGGTGAATCACAAATTGAGCAGATATGGAGGAGAAGAGTTCAAGGACATGAAGCTATATCAAAGTTTGGTTGGTAGTTTGATTTATGCTACTTTAACTAGACCTGACTTGTCATATGAAGTTGCAGTTTTATCTCAGAGAGCATGAGAATAGAGTAATCAGTAGTTCTATGATTCATTAGACATATAAGAAGTGAGTTGAATCTCTCTCATCACTCACTTGTAAATCTTTTAGAAATGGAAGAAAAAATTGCACCTGATGTTTCTGTGCATTCTCCTTTTGTGCTTGATCATTTCAAGAATCCTTTTGTAGATGTCTAAGTCCATAGTTAATGAGTCTATGGTTAGAGTTTGAGAGCCTAATTGTAAACAAGCTGTGAGAATTAAGTATAGGAACATTCATATGTGAAGAAGTGTTCACTAGTTCCTGAAACAGGCGCAAAATTCGATGTTAATGTTTTGGTCAATTCTCCTTCCACAGTGTAAAGTTTTGAGCAAGCAAGCACTCAATCTTTAGTTGGAAGGTAAGCTATCTATGGCTAAATGCATTTTCATAAACGGGTTCTAGATTGAGAGAACCAAGTGTTAAAAGTTATAGGTGTCTAAATCGACTTCTCAGAAGAGCAGTTTTAGGCATAGGTAACTTGTTGAGATCATTTCTCAAGATATACTGAATCTTTTGAAGTGATTCAACTTGGAGAAGGTGCGCAAACTGTAGGCAACACCTTGTGCAAAGTTTCATAAAAAACCTCACAATTGATAAGGTAATGAGAGAGATATGTGCAGCAGACTTTCTGTGTAGTCATCTTCTTCACAGATTTTTTCAAGATCTTTATAATTGATCATTGATCCTCTAAATTTGGTGAAGGTTTTAGTTATTCTTGTTATAGAGGTGCTCTAATTACAAGAGTAACTTGTTCTTTTGGAGATTAACACTCTCCATCATAAATGTATTGTTGTGCGCTGATTCGGATTGGCTCTTTGATAGTGGTGCTTCAAAGCACATAACTTCATGCAAAAGGTTTTTTGGATCTTTGAAAGATGCACCCAAAGGAGAACATGTGGTGTGTGCAAACAATGCCTCTTATCCTATCATAGGAGTAGGAGAAATTGAGCTTATGGCTGCAAATGGAGGTGTGATTCTCTTGAAAAATGCATTACATGTACCCGGTATCAAGAAGAACTTAATTTTAGTTCCGTTGATTGCCAAAGTTGGACTTCATGTACACTGTTTATGAAAAGTGTATGGTTCATGATTTCAGCAATGGTGATATTATCATGATGTTTGGTACATTATGTAATGGTTTGTATGGCATGGATACATACAAGAGGGCTACCTCAAATGCCTTGGTTGCTCATACTTCTTCCATGGCTGAAATGGAGCTTTGACATGCTCGTTTTGGTCACTTGAACTTCAATAGTTTGCTTTACTTGCAAAAGAAGGACATGATTATTGGTTTGCCAACACTTGAGTACATTGAAAAATATGCATGCAAAGGTTGCATTCTTGGAAAAATGCATCATGCTTCTTTTCCAAAAGATAGTTATACACACACTACAAGAAAATTGCAGCTTGTTCATACTGATGTATGTGGTCCCGTCAAGACTCCATCTTTTGGGAAGCATGTATATTTTGTTACCTTCATTGATGATGCTACTCACCATACATGGGTGTATCCTATGAAAGCGAAGAATGAGTTATTTTCTTGCTTCAAAGCATTTTTAGCTATGGCTGAAAATTTTTCTTCACAAAAACTTTTGACTCTATGCACGAATCGTGGTGGTGAATACATGTCACATGAGTTTAATGCTTTTCTTCGTGAAAGAGGTATTTCACACCAATGTACAGTGCCATATAGACCTCAACAAAATGGTATTGTCGAGCATAAACATAGAACTCTACTTGAAATGGCACTATGTATGGTTAAGGGAAAGCACCTTCCTGATAAGTTTTGGATGGAAGTGATCATGTGTGTAAACTATGTGTTGAATCGCTGCTCTATGGTTGCCCAAAGAATGTGTCTGCATAGGACCACATATATCACTATGAACAAGCTATATCTTGTTGGAGTTAGACGTCTGTGGAAGCACACGAACAACACAAGGAAGAAGAAGCTTGGAGCACAACCCACAATACAGAATTTATTACCACTAGAATGTACAAAGATAAGTAGCCCATTAGGGCAATAGTCATATATACAAGCAGGGGAAAAAAACCTCCTCTAGAGGGAAAAAAGTGTCCCGACGGTCCTAGAGTGTTCAGACACATCATTACCTAAATATATCAACAAATCGCCCCTGGGAATGATGCGGTGAACAAGGAGCTAACACTCATGTATAGGGAAGTGCCAAACTATGTGGAATCAATCCACAAAAGGAAGTAAGACCAAAGCTTTGCGGAAAGCTTCAAACTTCTCCCTAGGCAGAGCCTTCGTGAAAAGGTCTACAATGTTCTCCTGCGTGGGCACATATGCCAAGCTGATCTCCCCAGCAAAGAACCTCTCCCTTACATAATGATAATGCACCTCAATGTGCTTAGTGCGAGGATGGAACATAGGGTTCCTCGCAACTGCCAATGCACTCTGACTGTCAGTGAAGATGGTGGTGGCAGAAGATTGACCAACACCCAAATCAACCATAAGGCATTTGAGCCACAGGCACTCAACAGTCATTGTGCCCTATACTCAACCTCACAACTGGAAGTGGCCATAGTAGGTTGCTTCTTGCTCAACCAAGATATACATGAGCTACCAAGCATGAAGCAAAAACCATTGGCGGACACATGAGTGTCATAGCAACCAACCCAATCACTGTTTGAAAAAGCATGCAAATATGGTGGTAGTGATCCCCCCTTGGGATAAAACAATCCAAGTAGTCAGGTACCACTCAAGTAGCAAAAGATGCGCTTAACCACCTGCCAATGCTTGACACTTGGGAAATGCATAAACTTGCTAATCTGTGAGATAAAAAACTGAATATCTAGTCGAGTAATGCATAACAAAATCAAGCATCCAACAACATGCTAATAGAGGACAACATTAAATGCATCTTCAACATCATGAAGACTCAATCGTAAACCTATCTCCATATGAGTGGCAATAGGCTTACAGTCTTCAAGGCCAAAATGTTGCAATAATATGTCAATATATTTCATTTGACACAAAGCCATTCTACCATCAACTTGCATAAACTGAATGCCCAAATAGTGATGCAAATGCCCCAAATCAGACATCTCAAATGAGGCATGCAAATCAGCCTTAAAATCAACAATATGCATGTCATGAGGACCAGTGAGCAACATGTCATCAACATACACCACAATGATTAGAAGCACATCATTAGCATGCTTAACATATAAGGTGCCTTCAGCTGGACTGTTCTCAAAACCATGTGCAATGAGATAGGCATGTATTTTTTCATACCAAGCATGTGGTGCTTGCTTTCTTAGAGAAATCCCTTTATATAGAAAAACCCTTCAATCCCATACCTCTCCTAATCACCTAAATAACCTCATTGTATCTCAAAACCTTTGAATTTTATTTTAGATCTTCATTTTTTGTCATTTGCTTCTCATAGCCATCTCATACAAGTGTAAACTCTTATTAATAATATTAAAATCTATTGCGTAGCACCTCTTTCCAAATTCCTTATAGAGATCATTAACTGAATTTGATTAGATCTTCATGAATATTCTCAAAGTTAGTGTTTGTGCATGCATGTCCAACTGTCTTTTCCTTGTCCTTTTATTACTCTCAAGTGGGTCTATGTTTTGTAGGAGTGAGCATCTCACATGTCTTCGTACGTACTTATGCATGCAGGCATGAGAACCCGTCAAGTGTAATATGTTGATGCAATGTAGCTTCACAAATGAAAACGGAGGCGTAACTTTCTAACGCATATGCATGCATGTGTGTGACACAGCGTTTGAAATCCTTGCGTACGGAGGGAATTTGCAAATATGGATGAGGGAGGAATGGATGGCAAGTCTGCCATCAACGGAGGAGGCTTGCCAGGGGCGAGTCATAGGGATGGCGGTAGCGCTCCATGGCGCCTGGGGTTGGTACAAAATGCAGCTTGCAGCGCGGCCTCTTCGTACGCAGATCATCTCCTCCTCCCTTATCTGGGCCGCAGGCGATGTTTTGGCACAGTTCATCAGTCACTGCGAGTCCAGCAATGCGCGTTTCTCTTTCACACATCCCGCAAAACATGCAAGCCCGGTACGTACATTGCGAGAGAGAGAGAGAGAGAGAGAGAGAGAGAGAGAGAGAGAGAGAGAGAGAGAGAGAGAGAGAGAGAGAGAGAGAGAGATGATATATTGACGTCATCAAGTGGTCATAATCGGGGTCAGATTGCCCTACGACACCCGAAAATTACATCATGCTGGATGTAATACGTGTTTTGTGTGAGAGAAAGGAAGAAAATCTGTTAAAAGGTCCCAAGGAGCTGACAAAACTCTGATGACCAAGAGGAAGGGGAAAGTCACTTGACATCCCTTGAAGAGTTGGTCTATAGTCGGTATAGTATTCCTGGATCAATACATAAAATGGTATAAGGAATAACTACTGGTGTTCTTCATCTCATAGGATTCCTAGAGAGTGTCGGTGACAAATCTCCTCAATGTCCTCCATTGTAAGTACACTTGCTGATTGGATCACATGATGAGCTAGGATGATCAGAATCTTGGATTGGAGCGAGCGTTTATAGAGCGAGGCCGTTTGTAATTTAGAATGCTTAGAACATTATAATTCGATTGGATGATGCCTCCACTGTGGGAAACTTGCACCAATGACTGTCCATCTGACAATCCAATGGCGGCTGGTCTTAAGGGATCCATGAGTTCTTCTGATTCTGTCTCGCTGTTATCATGGTGAGGCTCTCTTCGCTTTCAGGTAAGATATGCCCAGACATCTTTAGTTCTTATATCTTGACACTTGAGAGTGGCCCAAATCCCTCTGTAAATAGGAAACAGAAGCGTCCATGTATCTTGTCTTGATAGCAGGAAGTATCTTGGGATCAGCACAAGATGCTAACATTCATAGGAACACAGATGGCACTCATACTTTTTGGACCGTGTTATACCAGTAGATTCTGTTTGAGTATGGTGGTTGGTGGGCTTTATCTTTCCAATTAAAACATAACATTTTCCTTTTTAATATTTATGATCTCAATCCTAGTACGACTTTAACACTTTTACCATTTGTCATAAGCATAACTATGGATGAACGACCTTTCTTCATCTCTATGTTATACTAGTAGATTCTATTTGAGTATGGTGGTTGGTGGGCCTTATCTTTTCAGTTTAAACATAGCATTTTCTTTGTTAATATATTTTATCTTAATCCGACCGCAACTTCGCCACTTTTTCACGTTTGTCAGAAGTGAAACTATTAATGAAAAACGTTACTCTATCACCTGCTTGTTAATATTTGTCGGTTCCATATCATCATGTAGACAAAATGTGTACTTCAGCTCAGAGTTTTGATACTATGTTGTGCAGGTCAGCGAAGAGGCCTTCAATGTTGACTGGAGAAGAGTGCTAACATTGGGCTTCTTCGGGGCAGCCTTTGTTGCACCTGTTGGACATTGGTGGTGCGTCCCTTTAAGAACTCAATAAAATTTCTAGTTTTTTTACCTTTTGTCCCAGTATCACCTGGCGAAGTTGCTTTTTTGTTGATGTTTATCATCTGTTACTGCCATCTTCTCTCATTGTTCTGAGGAATTGCTTTGCAAACTTGCTTCTTTTAGTTATATATACAGATATATGTGCTTATATGGCATTATAAGTTGTTATACAGCCAAAGGGCTCATATAGTTGAGCTATGGTCTATTTCACATAGTATCACCTAATCCAGTGATATTACATTTGCAGTGTCTGCCGTAAACTCTTGCCTCAAGTCAATGCCTCCGATTAATATTTAGTTTGTACAGCAAAACAAGATTTTCTTATGAGCTTTCTTCCATCTTCTGAATCCTAGAAATGGTGGTCTTTGTTTTGTTTCTTAGATTTTTCCTCAGGCAGTATTATTCTGTGCCTATTGATTCTAGAACATAGCCAAATGAAGGCTTGATTCAAATGCATCTTTTCTATTTCATACATGTTTAATAGGTAGTTACTAAGATATTTTATTTGCAATGGAATTTCAATGCAGAGAGCTTGATCATATTTAATTAGCCTTTTTTGCTGTAAAATCTAGCATAATTACAGAGTGTCCTCTATATTCTATAATTTTAGGTATGAAAGCTTGGATTATGTGGTCTCAAATCAGCTGAACCTTCCGCCAGGTTCTATCAAATTGATGAGCGCCAAGCTGGCCGCAGATACTCTTATTCTTGGTCCTGTCCATCTACTTGCATTTCTAACATATATGGGGGTTGCGTCAGGGAAGAATCTTGAAGAGATAAAAGAAATGCTGAGAAAGGATTTTGTTCCTGCCTATATTACAGAAGGGGCCTTCTGGCCATTAGTTCAGGCATTCAATTTTCGATATGTACCAGTGGAACATCAGCTTCTATATGTGAATGGGTTTTGTTTCGTCGACAGTGTCTTCTTGTCATGGTTCAAGTATCAGGAGGATGCACAATGGAAGAAATGGCTTTTGTCACTTGTGACTCCCAAACATCCATAATCATGGGCTCTACACAACC
>CM035411.1:113792743-113795243 GCA_020310875.1 Ceratopteris richardii
GATTGCAGGTTAGGTTTACAAGGCATGGAGCATATGTGGAAGACCCCAAGCAAGGATTTAGAAGGATTGCCAAAGGAGAAAAGACAGGAAGAATATTCACCTTTGAAGTGGAGGACACAAAGTGGTGAGAGAAATTTGAAACAAATTTGCAGGGATCAAAGTGTACTTGGATTGCCCAACATCACAAAACAACATATGATATACAAATGTGGAGCTTGTCAATTTGGCAAATCCTATAGTCAACCTTTTAATAGGAAAGGCTATATCCATCAAGAATAATTGGATCTTGTTCACACAGATGTGTGGGGTCCAAGCAAAGAACCTTCTATTTTAGGTTCAAAATATTATGTATCTTTTATTGATGATTGTAGCAGATGGAAAATTCTGTACTTTATGAAGCATAAAGATGAAGTCTTCAACTGTTTCAAAAGGTATCTTGCTCTTGTAGAGAATCAAACAGGTAAATGTCTCAAGAAGCTCAGATCAGATGGTGGTGGAGAATACTTCTCAACTACATTTGATGCCTTCCTATAAGAAAGAGGCATCAAAAAAGAGGTGACAACCAGAAATACACATGAACTCAATGGAGTAGCTGAAAGAAGGAACAGAAGAATAGTTGAGGCAGCCATATCTATGTTAAATGGAAAAGGTTTACCCAATTATCTTTAGGCAAAGGCTGTATCAATAGCCACATACCTTGTAAATAGACTTCCATCAAAGTCTTTTAGATGGTATGGCTCCCTATGAGGTATGGAATGGAAGAAGGCCAAGTCTAGAGCATTGCAAAATCTTTGGATGTCTAGCCTATGCTCACATACCTTCTCAAATAAGAGGGAAATTGGATCCCAAAGCAGAGAAGTGTATTGTTATTGGATGTGATCAAAATAAAAAAGGATACAGACTGTATAATCCCACTAACAAAGGCTTGTTAGTTAGTAGGGATGTAGTCTTTGATGAAAATAAATCTTGGTTTGATGATGACAGAAAAGTGAAGCTACCCTATGACTTGGAAGAAGACTTTCCATCTCTTCCAACAAAGGAACCAAAGCATCATGAAGATGGTGATTCTGAAGATGACTTGACAGATTTAGAGAAATTGAAGCTATGGAAGAACAAAGGGAAAGCTAAGGTGCAAGACCTAGCTCAATGATTAGAAAGCTCTCATCATCCACTCAGAAGATCAATGAGAGAGAAGAAGAAACTAGAGAGATATGGATTTGATACCTCTTTGTCACAAAGCATTCAATCTATACGGCTAAGGACTCCAACAATGAAGAACCAACATCATATGGAGAAGCTCAAAGCAAGAAGGAATGGAAGCCCTCATGGATAATGACAACTGGGAACTACGGTTCCTAGCAAACCATCAATGAAGGTAATTGGATCAAGGTGGTTTATAAAGCAAAAAGGAATTCAAATGGTAGTATTAATAGATACAAGGCAAGGTTAGTAGCCAAGGGGTTTTCCCAAACTCATGGAATAGACTATGAAGAGACCTTCTCACCTGTTGCTAAAATGCCTACCATTAGAGTACTTGTTAGCATCGCTGCATTTAGGAATTGGAAGCTATATCAACTAGATGTAAAAAATGCATTTCTCAATGGTTAAATTTCAGAAGAAGTTTATATTGCACAACCACCTAGTCATGAAGACACACATCATCCAAATTATGTGTGTAAATTGAAGAAGGCTATGTATGGGTTGAAGCAAACTCCAAGAGCTTGGAATCACAGATTAGTTACCTACTTGCAGGACCAAGGATTCAAAGCTAGCAAAGTAGATACATCCCTATTCATTAAGAGGAGTGGATCAGAGGTCATATATCTCTGTGTATATGTAGATGAGATTATAATTACAAGGAATGATGTCAATGTGATTAAACAAGTAAATGCTGGAATGAAGGATGAATTCAAGATCAGTGATCTTGGACCTCTCACTTATTTTCTTGGACTTGAACTTGTCTATACAGACTCTAGTATCTACATCACTCAAAGGAAGTATGTACGTGACATGCTTTCTAAGTTTAAAATGGAAAATACTAAATGTGCAGGTGCACCCATGGAGTTGAATCATAAGCGAAGTGCTTATGAGGGAGAACCTATTGGGGATATCACAAGCTATCAAAGCTTGGTAGGAAGCTTGAACTATGCAACTCTCACAAGGGTGGACATATGCTATAGTGTTAGCATACTCAGTCAATTTATGCACAAACCAAGAAAGCCACACCTGGAAGCAGCCAAGAGAGTGCTCAAATACTTGAAGGGCACTATCAATGAAGGGCTTTTCTACCCCTTCACTTCAAAAGTTGATCTCAAACTTCACTCAGATTCAGATTGGGCTAGATCAAAGGATGATAGGAAGAGTACATCAGGCTATTTGTCATTTGTAGGATCAAAGCTAATTTCATTGTCTTCAAAGAAGAAACCAACTATTGCTCTATTATCTACTGAAGCTGAATTGGCTAATGCAACACAAGAAGCTATGTGGTTAAAGTGTTTAT